>ML806547.1:77455-115020 GCA_009831015.1 Picea engelmannii | reverse complement strand
TCGAGAAGAGGCTATGTGAGTGAACAAGTGACTTTTGTGTGTGAGTGAAAGTGTACCAAGTTTTAGTTATTTAGATGTCACCTTGCTGCATGTGGACTTCGCTTGGTCCTTACAAGAGTTTGATTACCTAATTAGCTAGATGTGATTGGTACAACCTTGCGGAATTTTAAAAGCCCTAGGAAACTAGCATGTGGACATGTGCTCCGTTACTATCCTTTAACTCCCTATGTGTGAGTTAATCTAGAAAAAGCATGAAACTATCCTAGATTGAACATGTGGGCATGTGTGGGCCCGTTACAAACCTTTAAACTCTCCTAGTTTTTTTATCTAAGAAAGAAAAATTCCAACCACTATCCTACTTTTGTGACATGTGGGCATGTATGGGCTTGTTACAAATTTAAGATATGTTTGAAAAATGAAACTAAGAGGGGTCCCAAAAGGGCCTTTGTCCTCTCCTAAAAGTTTTGAAATTTTGTCAAGGGAGATGAGATTGTTTTCGCAATCTTTTTCTGGTTCTCAAGATCGCTTGGAAGCGCAAGAGAAGAGCATACTCAAGGATTGCTACTTCAATTTCTAGTCCCAAATGTGAGTTAGGTGTGATTAAGTATGATTTTCCAACTTATATTATAAATCAAAGCAAGCCATCTACGTGGCGAAGAGAAAATAAGGGAAAATGATTTTTATCCACCTAAGTGCTTATGTTTGTTTGACTATCCCCTTTATAAGTTGAGGGGTCTAAGTGGTGTAGTATTTAGAGCATGCATAACATCATTCTTAAGAAGGAAAATGATTTTCCCCACATCCAAGACCTTACAATGTAAAATTTAGTTCAGATGCGCAGCCTCTAGTGTAGACAAAAGCGCATGAAGCGCCTACGCGCTAGCAAAATTGAGACCGAAAGCGCATGCGCTCAGAAAGAAACTGCTGAACAGGCGCATGCGTGCACAATGCGCATATGTGGGGTGGAATACCCGTGCGCCTATGAAAAATGACCGAGAAGAAAAATCCGGATGGATTTCTCTCAATTCTCTTGTGAATTGACTGGTTAGCAAGTCGGCAGAGGCTGGTTTGTGAACCTGCAAGTTAATGAAACCAAAAGGAAAGCAAAATAAACCCAAATGAGGGAGGAATTGATACCTTCTCCCCAGTATGGTTGCCAATCTGTTTGCACCCAATTTGTCACTTGGTGAGCAAATAAATGGTGCTTACATGCCCAGTTGGGTCTTGCTGGGAATGACAACTGTAGAGGAAAGAGTTAGAAAAAGAACAACTAAACTATAAGCAAGAATTAAATTAAAACAAACTAAAACTATGAGCATATGGAAAAATAAATAACAAAGACAACAAGACCAATATCACCAATGTTTTTAGGATCATCAATTGATGAAATCAAAGAACAATGAAGAAAGGGAACTATGGTTCCTTCTTCCTCCAAAGGAAGGCTCTTGAGGCCCTCACAAACTTTCTCTCCTTACAATGAGAAAATGAGAATGATGTTGAAAGAACTCCAAGCACATCCACTCAATGTAGAGGTGGATAGCTCAATGAAATGGTGCTAGTGTGTTATTGCCAAGGAGTGAGTCCTTAAAACAATCTAAGCAGCATAACATTACATGAAATTCCTTGAGAAAATGATGTTTCTTCATGGATTTTTATAGCATTGCATTGGGTGATTATGTAACTCCTTTGAGGTGTCAAAAGGGGCTCTTTAGGGCTTAATTAGGTCTTTGACTAGCCTACCATGCGGATTCAGCTCAGATTTGGGGTCAAATCGGCTTGGGAGCTGATCCATAAGTGGTTGGGAGGCCAACCAATTTCAATAAATGCGCCGTTTAGTAGGTGCGCGGGTTTTTGTGCCAACAACCATGCGTCGTGCGTGCATACGCGCATTGTACGTTCCTGTTCCGCGCATATGCGCGCGCACCCAACTTCTGTAAAGCGCCATTTTATTTTTGGTTACTTTGTATAGTTTTTGACCTTTTTGCAATGCTGTGAAATTAATTCAGTGCCATGAATGACTTCATTCCTATTTGATGATGCTGAGTTCTTGTCGCCATATGCAGACAAAATTTCAGTGATAACAACTGGCTTTGGAGGTAATCTAGATGTGTCCTTCATAGAGGAATTCCTTTCTATATGTGTTAGGAGCTCTAAATCCTAGTGGCTTGAAAGTTATCAAGTTTGATGCCACAGATGTGAAGCCTCACTTTCCTTACCATGTGGCATTCCAAATCCATGTGGGTTACTCAAAGTATACCATAAAGCGTATTGATTTTGATGAAGGCGTTGCAACATGTGTCATATCTCTGGTCTGTTGGAAAGCCCTCATCTCTCCGAATCTCTCTCAGTCTCCAACCATGTTGAATTATTTTGACATTTGTTCCTTTTTCCCTCACGATATTATTCCTGCCTTTCCAGTCCAGTTATGTGGGAAGATGGTAGAGGTGGATTTTGAGGTGGTTGATGTGACCCTCGATTATAACTTGTTACTAGGACACAATTGGACTAACACTACAACTGCCATCATATCATCCTTCTTCCGTACTTTTTGTTTTCCTCATGATGGGAAGATTGTGACGATCGAGCAATTGGCCTTTGCGTATGTTAGCCCCAGTGAATCTATTTGACCATCGATCCCCATGGTCAAAAATTCTCATTCGACAACTAATAATATTGGTGTTAGAATGTATTCATCCCTTATGGGTACCTTCGACTTCATGGCACAGACTCGCCATATTTATTCCATGTCCAGTAGGCCCATTTCGTCAGAGAGGTTCGTTCCTTTCCACACTTCCTATTTTAATGATCCTTGGACCCTACCTTCCTAGAATGCATCTTGTGAAGGCATTCACATCATGGAATGGCCATGCCACTATTTATAACAAAGATAACATATCAATATGTTTTTGACTCTTCTGTCGATCCCGATCCTATTACCTCATAGACGAACGAGGAGGATCCTATTCTTGAGCCTGTGTGGGCCACTTTGTCATCTTGTTCACATGACTTCCTTGATGAGACTTTTACCTCAGATGAATCTATGATCAAGGCCATGAATGGTTCTGACAAACCTTGGGATCATATGCATCATTGCTCTTATTTTCTCCCAGAGCTTGCTAGAATCGAACAAGATTGTTGTATCATTTTCGCCACTTGAATGAGAAAAAGAGGGACACTTGCAAGTCTAGTTGGGCCTGCTAGACAGGAAAAAGGTTAGTGTATGAATCAATTGACTCAATCACATGAAATAAACAAAAAACTAAGATAAGAATAACTAAAGAAATAAAACTAAAATGCATAAGTAAATTAGAAACAAAATCAATCAAACAATTGACCAATATTCATGCCACCAATGGAGAAATTATATTAGTGGGAAAACACCAAAGAGAAAGGGGCACTTATGGATCCCATATTACTCCTAGGGAGGGGTCTTGATTCCCCTATGTGGGATATCTTCTTACAAAGGACAAACTTGAAAGTAAATGGTGAAGAAATCCAAGCTTATTCCCTCAAGAGGTGAGGTGAATAGCTTAATGAGATGATGCTAGTATGCTCCAAGAAGGAAAAAGGTTCCTTGTAGGAGAATAGAGGAAACATAAAAATACAATGAGATTCTTGAATTCATAGTGCACCCATGGCCTCTTTTTATAGAAAATATTTGAGGCATTATCCAACCGGTCTTTAGTGTGAACAAGGGGCCCTTTAGGGCACCCTTGGGTCCTTGACCAACCCCCCATGCAGATTCAACCTGGATGTGAGGGTCAAATTGAATTGGGAGCTGAACCAAAAGTGGGTGAGGGGCCGACAAGAACCATAAATGTGGTGTTCACAGGAGTGCATGGATTTTGTCGTACACAATTGAGCATCAGGCGCATGTGCGCTCTTTTGGCTTCTTTGGCCTATGCATGCTTCCTGTAGTGTTTCTACGGATGTCAATTTTATAACCAGTTGTATAGTTTTTGTGCCCTTTGGAAATGTATTTTAAGGGATATGAATGAACTAATAGGTTTTTGGAGATGATGGATTCCTGTGACCATTTTTGGATGAAATTTAGTGATAACAGATGCCCCTTGATGTGTGAGGTTAGGAGCATATGTATATCTGAAATACATCAATGTTTCTTCTACTGAGAGTACCATTGTAAGAAAGAGTGAGGGGAGGAACTGCAAGAGTGACCCATTGGAGGGAGAGGGGAACTTGTGGGACCCAAACCTTTATCTAGGTAAGGAAATAATTTTTTTTATACAAACGAGTTGGGCATGCCCCATGCTTGTGTCATGTAACTCAAAAATGTATGATAGTAACTGAAGTGGTATGTTGAGGTAGATAACTACAACGCCCTATGGGGCAGTTTGATAATGGTAGAGGAAAATTATGATGGTAAACATACTCTGAAAAGAGACAAAGATACCTATAAGAATTGTCAATGACTTGTAGGCATTTATGGCCTAGCAAATTTAGAGGTCTCTGGCGAGTAAAAAAAAACTGCAATAGTCGCATAGTAAGACCCACCATAACATGAGAGTGTGTTGACGTCGAATGTTATGGGGGTCAAGGACAACAAAGAGAAATGATGATTCTCTCTGGGCTGTTTGAGACTCCTCATTGTAAAGGTAATGAGAGTCAATATATTGTCTCCCTTCCGGGAACTGTGTTGATGTCGACAAAAAAGGAGATGAAAATCCAAGAAGAAAAGGTCTTCATGAAATCCATTGGATGAGATCAAGAACTGATGAGGTACATGGATTAAGTCAAGATGCGGTGAGACTCAAGAATTCCCTTGGTTGGGGATATATGTGAAGTGTGAGTGTCCACAACTGTGAAACTGGATCTAGCATCAGGTGGACGACTAGACATGGGATAAATTGTGCTAGAGGCATGACAAAGTGGACAAACTTAGAGATCAGGGGTATATGGATTGTGGGATACTCATGGTTTATGGACGATGTCAACAAGAGTAGAAAGTAATGAATTCCCCAACCAAGGGTGACATGGGATTCTTTGCCGAGAAAAAGAATGTCGCCAAGGGCGACATGGGTTGCTTTGCCGAGAAAAAGAAGGTCTCCAAGGGCGATAAAAAAGTATGTAAATGCTAGAATCAAAGACTTTGTACAATTAGCAAATTAATAAAGAATAATTTGGGATAAGTGTGCAGATACAGAAATAGGTTCCCTAGTGCAAGATGGCTTGGACTGTGAGGGCGCAAGTTGCGTGGAGAACTAGTGGAGGGTGGGGGCCCCATGGGTAGGTTTCTGTATGAGGTAAATGAATGGAGGGAAATTTGTAGATGGGAAAATTGATTGTGGATGAAATGGAGGGTTAATGATACTGTGTAGGCGTAGTCAAACGATAACCATGGGGAGATATCGTGGGAGTCAATTGGGAAAGATAGCATAATGATGAGGAGGAGTATGTGGTTGATTCTTGAACATGCATAAGACTATTGGGACTCCCATCCCTAGGGGGTGAAAACAACATGAGTGTCATAGTGCTAAAGGGGACTATGAATGGGAAAACTCATGTAGGGGAGAGTGCTACCGAGTGATAGTATCAAAATGCAATGGAGGTGATAGTACTGCAGAGCTGGATGTGAGGATCCTACAGGCCAATGTCGGAGAGTGTGACTGGGAGATGAAATTGATATTCAGAGGGAATGATTACATGCCAATGTCAATCATATACCTGAAGGGGATGCGTTGGTTTGTGGTGATCACATACCTGCACACATGAAAACCAAATACCTAATGTGAACAATATCTGAAGATAATGAACATATAACATCTATTTGATAATTTTGAACATGAGCATGTGTACATGGGTGTGATGTAAGAAAAATGATCCCCCAAGGATGTGGATGGATGGTGAACTAGGGAATGTGAATTTGTAGGTGGTGGGATGTTGATCTGGTGGCTGAAGACAGATCTAAAAACGAATGCTCTGAGCTCCTGTAATTGAGCATGGAAGTTTGGAAAAATGGACTATATATAGCTGTGGGGCCCATAATGCCACCTCATTTGTACCTGTTGCCATAGTGAGTTGACGAGAGTTTTTTAGAGGAGATTTGGAGATTCTAGGAGTTCAAGCCAGCCGATCTAGGATTTGCGAGAGCTAGGTTAGTGGTCTCATCCTCCTTCATAGTAGTTAGGGTTTCTTTTTAGAGCAGGGTCATACGGATGGCTGTACTATAGGTTTTTGTAAGGGTGGCCCACCAAGTGCGCGGGCAATCAAAGGATACCCACACTAAGGTGCATGTTTGTGTTGAATAAAGACACACATGGGGGTGAATGAGTGTGGAAAATAGGTGCGCATTGGATGCACGCATGTTTGAAGTACAACTGCGCACTGTGCACAATTGTTTCTCACAAAGTTGCGCACTAGTGCACAATTGTGTAGTGACAGGTGTGCATGAAGGCATGCTTGTGGGTGTGACAGATGCACATATGTTTCTTCGATAGTTGTGCATTGATGCACAACTATACGAAGAATAGGCACACATATTTACGCGCTTGTGGGGGTGACAACCATACACATGAGGCAAAGATGGGGGGTTTGGAAAAGTTGTATTTTTTGAAGCTTTTTTTTTTTTGAATGATGATGATGGTTGATCGAGTGTTGTTTGTGTGACTACAAGGGATCAATGCAGTATGTCAGTCCATTGGAGAGAGAGGTACTGGGAGCACCTTGGGGAGGCGGTGAGAGATGAGCTGGGAATTTGAATACTTTTGGTAGCCTATGGGTTGATGAAGTTCTTCGACTGCCCACTAATACGGGCACAAGAGTACCTGTTGTAGTATTTGATCTCGATGTGGAACACTGATCTGGAGTGTTTCATTATGCGGGGAGAAAATTTGACATTCTCTGTGAGGGAGGATGTCTATTTCTTGATGTTGCTTCCTTTTCGGGGAATGGCCCTACCTGCTGATCCCCAGTTGTCAGTGGGTGTCCACTTGGAAGATGTGGCATGGAGGTATTGTTTGAGACTGAACATTATGTCGGGTTCATTTGTCATATAGAGGTGATGGATGATTTTTTGCATCAGTGCATCGCTACTATGATTGTGAGGATTTATGGGTCCTTAGAGACATAGTGGATCAGTGGTGGTCAGATGATCATTATGTGGAGAGTGTTGGATGGGGATTTCCTCGCTTGGGGGTTATTGCTGCACGTGACAATGATTGGGAAGATTAACCAGTGTCGGATGACTGACTGTGATGACTTTTCCTTTGGATCAATCTTGGTGGTGTGGTTTTTGGAGAGGGTTCCCATGCTATGCCCTAGAGTATTGCTACTGGTGGTTAAGGCACAGGAGCCATGACTGATGTGGTGGGCATCTATTTTTGTACAACATGGAGGTGGGGAGGGTGGCCATTATTTCATGGCTAAATTAGCATGTGTGTCATGGTAGATGCCACAAATTATACTGCGGTACCCATATGGTGGGATGGACTACCTCTAGGACCTAGATATGGTGTTTCCTCCTGGGGAGGTTTGGGACCAAAGAGGTATGTTGGTGTACTTTATGTTTTGTGATTTTGATAGTCTACAATATGTTTATATTATTCATGGATGTTGATGCTATCGTTTGGTTGTGTCTTTTAAAATGTGGGCCGAGAGGCCGAGAGGTAGAGGTGGTGGCAGAGTCGTCTCGTCAGGGGCTAGTGAGACTGTCGCAAGTGGGAGAGCGATGCCAGAGGGATGAGGTTGGTGCAAGGCCAACAGATGATGCAAGGGACGATATGAGGCATAGATTTGATGACCCCGACATAGGGCCATCACATGATCCTCCAGTAGAGGCCGGTGGGGTGTTAGAGGAATTATGCCGCCAATTGGAGGTGGTGCTACAGTGAGTGCTCGAGGGCATGTGGACTTATATCTAGGATGAGTGAGTCTTGGAGTAGTGTGTGGGACTTCCGATAGAGTTGCGGACCCTGATCCATAGAGAAACTATAGCGGGGGAAACGATGACTAGATGACTTCCCCTTGGACCGGGAGGCCCCCCAGCTGGTGGGGCACCTCCTCCAGATAGAGGACCATGATTGCTTGATGTATATATATATTTTTGTATTTATATAGGCCTATGAGCCCATGGTATAGGGTGGTGTGACGACTATTTTGTGCTCATAGGGGTGGGGGGGGTTCACTTTCCTACGGGCTATGTACATTTTGTACCATTTTGTAAACATTGTTGATACATTGATAGTTATATATATACATTGTTTATGATTTCCATAATGTTCACATGTGATGGTATTTTTGTGATGTTTTTTATGATGTCTAATCTATTTGTTGTGACATAATTGTGATGATTTATGTATGTGTGATAATGTCTTGATGTGATATATGCCAATCTAACACTAGGTTAGCCATATTTTCTGCTATTTGATTGAATTTTTGTGGAATATGTGTAAATGTAATTGAATCAAAATGTCGAGATAAGAGTCTAACTTACAGGTATTTGCGGAAGATGAAAGTATCATGGACACAGTACACATTGTTGAACTACAAGATGGAAAGCAAGGAACATAATAATATGACGAGGCCATGAATGTAGCAGTGATTGGCCTCGAAGAGGATGCCAATGCAAGCTGTGTATTCTACTTGGTTGTTGGTTTTTGAGCCCAAACATATGCCGCTGGAGTGGAGTAGTTCATGTGAGAGGGTATAGAGGGCCCAAGAGGCCAAAGCAAGATTTTGTGTCTAGCGGCTAGTTCTGTCAGCGTAACCAATGTGGTAGGACAATGGGGGAGACATCTGTCAATAACACAAATGGTAGATCAGACATAATGCATGGAGGGAAAAAAGAATACTAAAAAATCTACAAATTTGTACACAAAAGAAAAATCCTAGTGTAGAATGACTATGATCAGGCATAAAATTTCTTTAAGTACAACCTTCTGGAGAGGCCAGGATGTATGCATATTTAGACTTCTGGAGAGGCCAGGATGTATCCACCTTTAGTGAGGCAGTGTTGGACAATGTAGGGTCCATGCCATAATGACTCAAATTTTCCATGACCGAGGGTATCATGAGCAATATTGTAGGCTAGGGTGAGGTCTCCTTCATTAAATGAGTGAAGGTTGACATGGTGGTCAAAGGTGGCTTTCGACCATATTTTAGCTACCTCATTGTTCTGTAATGAAGATCGACGGTCTTCATCCAACAACTCTAAGTTCAACAAGCACTGCTTCATTGGAGTAGTATTTTTGGCATAGGGGCAGACCTGGGGTTCAATGCTACAACAACACAACAACAAAGCCCTAACTACCGGCCCTTTCGACAACACCTGTGAAGCAGATGAAGTCTCACCCGAGGGAGAGGCAGCGGTGGTTGCAAGACTCAGGTGTCTGCAACCTTAGTTGGGACACAGATCTGTGATTGTACTACTTAATAAAGCACTTAACATTGTTAGTTCCTCAATATTCAATCAATATCCACTTCGCTGATAAAATAGGGCTTCACAACATCCACACTAATCTAATGTATTTAAGCACTTAACATAGGTAAATAGATCAGATCGAGCATATTAAGCACTAAGAATAAGTAGATCTATCTAAGAATATCAAAACAATTAGAAAATAATGCGTTAACACATCAAGACAAGGCACAAAGCAACCTAACACAATATTTACGTGGTTCACCCCCACCCTGGGGCTATGTCCACCAACTCTTATTCTTTATTGTATTCAGTCAATCGGTTACAAGAATAGATCCTCAAAACTCTACTCCGCATAAGATAAAGATCTGCGCAACTCGCTAGATCCTTCTTCCTTGCGTTACAACATAAAGCCTTCCATAGTTTGTTACAACCACTTTCACTTAGCTCTATAAGTCTCTCACAGTTGGCACAAATCCCTTACAACCCACACTAACACTTAGTTGCTATCACTTAGCACAACCTGTCTCACATCACATAGATGCACTACCACTTCTATCTAGCCTAAGCATCTATTTATATATACAAAATAGGCCTAAACATGGGTAAACCCATGGGCCGACATCCCAATCCCATTACATAATCCCAAAAACCCAAAAAAGACCCAAAAAGGGGTCGAGACCTCGTGATCTCTACTTTGTCTTGTGCTCCTCCTTTGATAGGCTTTCAAAGTCCCAAAATAGGTCAACAAGACCAAGAATCTCCCAAAACTTGGTCAAGGGCCAACATGCCCCCAACACTCACCTGTGACTCGTCCCAAGTCACTCTGGTCTAACTAGTTATACCTCGAATTCCTCAAGCTTGGCCTGAGCTACTTCGACCTGTTACTTTTCTATGACTTCTTACTCAGTGAACTCCTGGATCACTGCATCATTCACTGGCCCTTCTAGGCACTGTTCTGCTGTGGTGACAACCTGTTCTAGCTTTGCTCCTCGACTTTCAACCTCTGTAAACAACTAATAGGCCTTATCTTGCACAGGTTGGAGTTGTTGAGTTATTTCCATAACTTTTCTCTGGATCATATGGATCTACTAATGGGAAATTCATTTCTCTTGAGATCTCTTCATTCTATCTACAACTGACAGGGCCTTCATCTGCACCTGTAGTGTGGCTGCATGCTTCTTCGCTTCCTAGAGCTGTGACTCTAGTGCCTATAAATCTGGGTTCTCAGCGAGCTTCTCATACATTTTGTCACTATGGTTACTCAACTGCTTGCACTCCCTGGAAAGAGCCTTCAGTCTCTCAACTACACTCCTGGTTGTTGCTTCCCTTTGGTCTCTTACATCTTCCGGGGTCTTGGGCACTACACGTAGCTCCAAATATTTTATGCATTGCTATAGTTGCTGAATCACTTATTCAAGTTGCACTACTTGTTGTGGAACTCTCTCTTTGGCCTTTACTTCGATGAATGTCATAGAGCGACGTGCTCTATTGAACCTTTCCTTTACTTCAAGTTGATCCTCGAGAAATTGTTCCTTGCTTTGCTACAGATGTTCTCTTTCTTCATCCCACTTTGCTTGGAGAGAAAGATTTTCCCATTCTGCAGCACTGCGTTTCTCTAGAAGGTCTTCTTGTACTTGTGCTAAAGCCTAGGTGGCTTGCGTTGTTTCTTCCTATGGTCGTCGAAGGTGAGCTTTGACTGTGTCAACGATTCAGTGGAGTTGATTTGGATCATCTCCTATTTCTGGTGTTTCCAATGGCAGAGGCGCAATGGAAATTACACGGCTGGAATGTAGTGCCTGCTGCACCCCTTGAATTTCAACCTAAATTCGATTATGTATCTCCTCCTACTGAGACTCTTTCTTCTATGCTATCTCCATTGAATCATCGTTCAGTGCTGCTACAATGAAATCAAAGTCATCTGAGGTGAGAGTAGTCTGCATTTTGGTCATAGATGCTCTCGATTTATTCAGGGAAGAAGGCTTAGGGGGGAAAACCTTCCTTTTATTCAAGGGATCCTCCTCGTCTCTAGGCGGTGTAACCTCACCTTTATTCTATTAAACTTCTGCACCATCTATCTCTCCACCATATCCTCCTTGCTCAGGTGATATGGAAGCAGTCTTTGCTGTGGTACTGCTTACATCTTGGTCTTCTTCATTTTTCTTTGTCTTGCTGGGTCCAGGTGTATCATGCACTGCTTATGGACTGTCAATTTCGGACATCTCCACAAGATCTACTGGAATGAGGAGGTCTGTCGATCAGTATTTAGTAATCTCTTCTAAGTCCTCCTCTGTCATCTTGTAGTAAGATTGAATTTGATTATTGTTCTCGTCAACACATGCTATAATATAAGTGAAATGGCGGTCTGCACTGAATTTCATTAAAGGCCGAAACCTGTGGAGAGTATTCGGCATGATGCGAGGCTCAGACTAGATAGTTATCTTCAGCTGGTTCTAATAGGTATGGAACATGACATTTGACTACCATTGCTTGTTCATGTCATTGGAATACCACAATGTATTGAACTTCACGACTAGAGGTTCAAAGGGATTGATGTTCGGGAAGGTCGAACCTTCCGGCATCTCCCAGGTGATGAAAGTGATCAGGATCAAAAGCCAGCTGAAGTGGAATTCATATCCCCGATCTTACGCTTCCCTGCAATCCAGTTCCAATTGGTTCACCAGGTAGTTCTCCCAATTCATTTGTAGGCCCTTCGCGCACTTCCCTGTGAGATTGACTACAAAACCAGTCACTTGGGTGGGTTGGTTCTTGTAGAAAAAATTTACTACGATCAATTGACAGTGTAGGCACACTATGATGCTCTAGATAGAGGATACCTTGTAGCATCATGTTCCCTTCTCGACATCTCCATAATTTTCCTTGATCCTTTGTGCGAAAGTGTGGTCCATGGCTTTTCTAGGGTAGAAATATTGTGGGTCAGGGCCTTGCATACTCAACCCTATGATCCAATTGATCAATGTCGGATCCACTGTGATACAACAATTTAACCAAAATTATCCTCCATGGTAACAGGATAGCAACAAATTGATGCATGCATTCACTTCTTGGTTCCTTCCGAAGTGAGGAATATTCATGACATTGAGTAGTGTGGATTGTGTGAGGTTCATAGTCCATGACTGGGGAACTATCTTTGAATTCTTTCCCTTTGTTCTGGTTAGGTACTTATGTGGGGCGAGCATGTTGTAGACCTTCCCGCCACCAAGGTTGAAGTCACTAAACTTCAGTGCTGCAATATTTTCTTGATCTGTGCGAACTGTGCGTATCCCCTTCGGGAGGTACACAGTGACCAAAGTGTACTCAAATTATTTTGGCACACTGTCTCAATCGGTTGCGCCACTCAAAGGTGGTAGGTAGGCGGGAAATATTATTAGAATCAACTTAGCATTTGCTAGATCATCCCTGTTCTTGGTTCGCTTCACATCGGATGGTTGGGATGGTCCGGCTTGAGCAGTTGATGGAGAGGTTGGCAGTCCTCTCGTGGATGATGATTGTACACCTGTGGATAATCCTCTCTTTGACATGACTCTTTCAGTCATCAGGTCGATCAAAAATTCCTCAAAAACTCTTTCTGCAACGCTCAACTCATCCAACATACACCCTCGAGGTTAATAATCTCATGTTTTGGAGGGGTAGATTAGACACAGTAACAAGAGAGAGAGCATAAGCATGATGATCATGGTATAAACTCAATGTAGTCTGTGGGCTCAAATTCCCAATTGGAAAAAGTGTTCTCTATGCATGGCACGATGGGATAAATAGGTAACTCGACAATGAGCCACTTATAATGGGTATGAGGTCTTCATTAACTCTTTTTTGGTCTGTTATAGCGTGGTCTAACGGTTTGATGAAGAACCATAATTTCCTTTCTACCCGTTCGGAGTGTCGATCGAACGGTTATAATGTCCCTAAGGGCTATAATGCTTTGCCATGGTGAAGTGCCATGTGTCATTGTTCTAATATCCCGACGAAGCTCTAATTTTGTAGATTTTCTTTCTGTGAGGTTCCCTCTGGGACTTTCTCTAAATTCTTAATATTATCCCTCTTCTTACTTATCTTTCTATCCTTCTTTCCTGTGATCTTCATCTCAGTATGTCTTTTTCCATTTTGATTCTTATCTTTGTTTGACATAGTCAATGTGTGTTGTTGATATTCTTTCCTAAGATTCGAAGGTGATATTTCTTCTTTGTCTGGGATAAGTAATTCGGTCTTCTATGGATCCTCTAGTGTTCTCTAATATTTGACATCTAGGTTGCTAGTGTTAAATAGCTTCAATCTTCTCTCTTGTTCTTCAATCAAGTGTGTGATCCTTCTGGTCATGAAATATTTTAACTCTTGTTTCTTATTCTCCAAAACTTCTTCTTCTTCCTTTCATCTGGTTTGATCTCTATCAATCCAAGGTTTTCCTAGTAACATGGTCAATGAGGTGTTGTCTTCAATAAATTTAATAATCTCAAAATCTTCTTCTGTCGAAATTCCATTAACGTTCATAGGTATGCGAGCGAGCTTCCCACATAGGTTTATCAGTTTTCCTCTGAATAGTCCTATTCCTCCTAATGAAGGGATCATATAAGGCTTCCCAAGTTATTTCTGTCATGATATTCACCTGTGTTTCTTCATACAGAATATAGTCAATGTCGAAGTCTCCTATTCTTACTTCAATGCATTCTTTTTCCTTGAAGATCTCTGATAGTCTGATATGTCTATGGTCATTGAGGGTTTCATTTATTTGCAACAATACTTTCTTTGATTCTTCCTGGGAGTCTACCATTTTTGGATCTGCCTTAGGGTTTTATTTATTCATATTCATTTCTTCCAGCTTAGAAATCATTCTAGGGCAATCCAACACTTCATGGTCCATAACTTTACAACAAAGAAAACTAGGTATTTTCCCAGGGAATTCGTTAACAAGATGTCCTGGTCTTTTGCAACTATAACAGAGGGTTAATCCTCTCTTCCTTTTAAATGATACCCAAATTCTCCTGTATTTCACGCTAGGAGAATAGGAACTAACCTGCAACAAATTCTCTCTAGGATCCTAGATCCATTTGTTAGTCCAAACATTCTTTCTATGTATAGGTATAACATATCTTTCACTATTCTTATCAGATCCACTGATATCAAGCATTCTTTCATCTATTAGTGCCCTAGTTTTCAAGCTAGGACAAAACCTATCAAACATACCTATATCCATACTTTAGAAACAAAAATTTCCACTTATCTTACTTCTACAGAGCACAAAGCTTCCAAATCTAAAACTTTTCACTATTCTTACCTTTATCAGAGCACAGAGCTTGCAGATCTTACCTCTTTTAATAAGAAGTTCTCTCTTTTACCTTTCTTAGAGAACAAACGATTTCAGATCTCGCTTCTCTCCTTCATATCCGACTTCTTTTCTTTAGATCGAGCTTCTTTCTTTTAGCACAAATCTTTATAAATCAAGTAGAATACTACACACTAGAGCGACAAATCTATGCACAGAAAATTCACAATTTTAGGATGAATCTTTGCACAAAGATTCTTCTTTCTCAATTCCCAACAATCATAGCTTCAGGACCCAACAACAGAACCATTTTTTGGCATAGGGGAATACCCTAGGTTCAATGCTACAACAACGCACCAACAAATCTCTAACTACCAACCCTTTTGACAACACCTGTGAAGAAGATGAAGTCTCACCCAAGGTAGAGGTAGGGTGGTTGCAAGACTTAGGTGTTTGCAACCTTATATGGGACACAGATCTATGAATTTACTACTTAATAAAGAAATTAACACCATTAGTTCCTCAATATTCAATCAATATCCACTTCATTGATAAAAAAAGGCTTCCCAACATCCACACTAATCTAATATATTTAAGCACTTAGCATAGGTAAATAGATCAGATCGATAAGATTAAGCACTAAGCATAAGTATATCTAAATAAACATATCAAATCACTTATCAAATAACGTGTGAACACATAAAGACAAGGCACAAAGAAGAATAACATAGTATTTACGTGGTTCACCCCCATCCTAGGGATACGTCCACCAACTCTTATTCTTTATTGTCTTCATTCAATCGGTTACAAGCATAGATCCTCAAAACCCTACCCCGCATAGGACAGAGATCTGCGCAACTCGCTAAATCCTTCTTCCTTGCATTACAACACAAAGCCTTCCACAGTCTGTTACAACCACTTGCACTTATCTCTGTAAGTCTCTCATAGTAGGCACAAAGCCCTTACAATCCACACTAGCACTTAGCAAAACCAATCTCACAGCATATAGATGCACTACTACTTCTATCTATCATAAGCATTTATTTATATATACAAAATAGGCCTAAACATGGGTAAACCCATGGGACGACATCCCAATCCCATTACATAATCCAAAAACCCAAAAAGGACCCAAAAAGGGGCTGAGATCCTGTGATCTCTGCTTCATCTTGTGCTCCTCCTTCGACAGGCTGTCGAAGTCCAAAAATAGGTCAACATGACCAAGAATCTCCCAAAACTTGGTCAAGGGCCAACAAGTATCGAGTAATAGCTCGATGGAAGTGCGTAAGGTGGGAATTTATCACTCGATGGGGAGGGTGTCTTAGATCCCATGGATGAGATGAAATGGTGTAAAACTGGTGGTGGTTTTGACAACTGTGCGATAAGCCCATAGTGTTGAAAACAACATATGATTCCAGTTGGTCTTATGTTTGTTAACAGTGTGCTGCAACATGGTTTTGAGGACTTTGTTAACAACCTCGACCTATCTGTTGGACTAAGGATAGTATGGGGAGGAAAACTCATGGGAGAATCCTAACCTTGAGGAGAGTTCGATGAATATCTCATTCTGAAAGTGTTTAATGTGATTAGAGACTAACTGTGGTGGGACTCTGAAGTGGGTAATGACGTGGTTCAAGAAAAAACGTGTTGCGGTGTCAATAGTGTTGTTGAAGGTAGGCATGGCTTCGACCCATTTGGTAAAGTAATCAATGACCATGATGATGTACTTATTTCCATTTCTAGATGGAGGGTTGCAAGTCATGAAGTCGATGCCCCATTTGAAAAATGGGCTGACAGTGATGACTGGATGTAGAAGAGTGGGTGGCGCTCATGCTTTGTTTGCATAAAGATGACATTTGTCACATCTCTTTACATCATGGATGCAATCATGAAACAATGTTGGCAAGAAGTAGCTTGCTTGAATGATTTTCTGGGCGGTGGACATCCGTGAGAGGTGGCCATCATAGGAGACATTATGGAAATAATTCAATACTCTGTCTGCTTCATTGATGTTCAAACATCGACAGAGTATGGTGTCGAACCCATGTTCATAAAAAATGTCACCAATGAGAAGATAGCGAGGGGCCTGATGGTAGATGCACCGACGATCATTTCGAGAGAGGTGAGACCCAAAATTCTATGTTCAAATATAGACAAGAAGGTTGCCATACTAGGGGTCATCCGAGGGGATGTAGAAGAGGTGTACATCAAGAAAGTCCATATTGATAGGTGAACTAGCAACGTTTGAGGGAAACACTATCATGAGTTTGACGAGGACGAGTTCTTTCTTGATTTTGGGAGTTGAAAACTCTAGGTCATATTCCTGAAGGATGATGATCCATGGGGAAAATTTGCCATTAATTTGTTGTCGACTAATAAAGTACTGCATGGGGTTGGAATCTACCATGACTTTGGTAGTGCGAAGAAAGATATAATGACACAGTTTTTGGACTGCAAGGGCAATTGCAAGGGTGAATTTATCTTCATGATTGTATTTCAGGGGTGTTCCTAAAAGTTTTTTACTAATGTAGTAAATAACATGCTCGCGACCATCATCCCGTAGTTGGACGAGAACTCCTGCTACTTAGACAGTCGAGGCTGATAAGTAGAGGATGTAGTCGTGATCATAGTTGGGTGGACTAATCAAAGGGGCGTTGGAGAGCACCAATTTTAAATCATAAAAAGAGGTTTGGGCATGTTCATCCCATCGAAATGGGATATCATGATGCAATAAACGAAGGAAACCATGCACGTGAGTGGCGTAATCTAGGACAAAGCATCGCAAAAACCTGGCTTTGCTTTGTAGGCTTTATAGTTGGCATAAATTCTGAGGTGGTGGAATTTATGTGATATCTTGGAATTTGAGGGGGTCCAAAATGATGCCGTGTTGGGAAACAATGAACCCAAGGAGAAAAAATACACACTTGAGGGGATTTAATAAAATATTTTACTGACGACACCATTGAAAGACAATTCCTAAGTCATCTGTATGTTGATTTTGTTTCTTGGATCGAGTAGTGAGGTCGTCCAAGTAAGCGAGGATAATGCGAGAGAGATCATTGAAAACATAAGTCATGGCCCATTGGAATGTCGCACCTGTGTTATTGAGTCCAAAAGGCATGACGCGATAAGAAAAATTACCCGATGGGGTAGTGAATGTCATTTTATACTGATCTATTGGATGGATCTGTATTTTATTGTAGCCAGAGAAACCATCCATGAAGGACATAACATCGTGGACTGCGCATATATCTATAATTTGGTCGATGAAAGGGGTAGGGAAGTTTTCTTTGGGACAAGCATGGTTGAGATCGTGAAAGTCAGTGCAGATGCGAATAATGCCCTATTTTTTGTTAATGGGGACATGGTTGGAAACCCATGACATGTATGACGTGTATAACGGGGAGTAGTTTGTCAATTTTGGCTTTGATAACTGCTTCTTTGGGTGGGTGCAGTGGGTGTTGCTTTTGATGGACAGTTGTGATATATAGCCATGTGTCGATGTGATGTTCGACGATAGAAGGATCGAGGCCAGGCATATCTGTGTATGACCAAGAAAAAATATGCTGATATTCCTAAAAGAGAGATTTGTAAGATGTGATTTCTTTAGAGGAGCATGCAACGCCAATGGTGGTTTTCTCAATGATTCCTAGTTTGATGGAAATTTCAATTTTGACAGTGGGGGAAATGTTGGCCATGTTTCCTTCTTCAAAAGCATCGGGGGCAGGGATAGGGTTGTTGAACCATTCTATATTCCCTAACAGGATGAAATCCTTTGTTTTTATTGCACATATGGAGCCTTGGCTAAGAGGGTGAAAGTATTCCCATGAGACAAAAATCGCTCTGTGGTGGAGTGCATTCCATGGGAAATCAGGGGTAGTTAGTTCCTCGAGGATATCTTCATTGCAGTGGAAAATGCGAGAATATAGGGGATCCGAGGAAGGAACATTGGTGAGTGTCACTGCATAATTATCTTTAGGGGGTGAAGATGTGGAGGGCGTATCAAAATTATGGTGTGATGGCGTGCTAGACATAAACCAAATGTTTAGATGCCGTGGGTTGTAAACTGTGATTGGGGGTAAAATTTCCCGAGGGAAATGAACCGAAGAATTGGGAGGATTTGGGGAAAAAATTTCATATAGTCTATCCATGAACCATGGAGGGGTAGTAAGTGACTCAGGTTCAAGGGATGTAATGTGGACAATATATGGATATGGAATAGGGGGAATCACTTGCATCATGGGGAGTGAGGTGGTTGGAGGATTTCAAATAAGGGCCATTTGACGATGCCTGTATTCAATGATCGTAGGACACTGATATGTGAAATGATCAAGTGATTCACATAGAGAGCAAGGGCACCTCATCTATTTGTTGACTAAGATCGTGACATAATGGATGTCAGTGAATCGGTTACTCAATGACATAGGTGGAGAGGGGTCTTGATGAAATTTTTGGCGTACTGTCATTAGTGTCTGTCGAAAATGAGGTAGCTCAGGGAAATGATGAGTGTAGTGGCCATACTCTGAACAGATGGCACATGCAAATTTGGTTCACAAACCTTTTCTTTCTGTAGTAGGGGACGTGGTGGTAGTACTAGGTGTGCTTGGTGAAGTGATGAGCGTGTCGAGGGAGTTGGATTAAATTATGTAACTTAGGGAGAGAGTGACATATATTTGTAGGGTGTCCTTCTCTCTCTCATAATGCCCAAGGAGGTTGAACTCGGGGAGGAAGTGGAGTAGTGGGATCCTTCTTATTTTGTCTACTCCCAGTTGTGGTGGGGGTGTTGGTAAGTGGGGGTGAAGATGGTGCAGTTAGAGTTAGTATTGGAATCTGCATTGGGATTCCTTATGTTTGGGGAGGGAGGAAGGGTTGAGGAATCATTGTGGGTGGGTGTAGATACCATACTAGAATGGCGAGCACCATGTTGGGAAGGGTAAGCGTTGCGACTACCTAAAAATATTGTACGCTCGATGGGGGGTAGAAGAAGGGGATTTGAGTGATGGATTGGGGGATTATCTCCCAAATCGATATTTTCCCTTGGGGAAGGATGACATCGGGGGAAAGTGGTGTAATAGGGTTCTCAGGTAATTCTTGAGGTAGGATTTCTTCAACAAGTGGGACGTTGAGGGGTGGAGAAGTCTCTGTGGGAGGAATGGTATCTATAGTTTCAGTTCCATTGGAAGATACGACACACACTTGTGCCGAGGGGTGTATCAATAGTGGTTCTCCATGGTATGTCCCCAACAAGGATGTGTCCTTGAAAATTCCAAGGCCCATATCTATGAGTGGGTAGGTGTCAGAATTAGTGTGGACAAGAGGTAGGATGTTATCAATGTTGGAGGAATGGTTAGGCTCATAATGTGAAACTTGGTCGATGGTGATGATCTTCCCATTGTGGGGGAACGTCATTGTTCAAAACACAGAAGAGGCAACAAACTTCATAGAGTACATGTAGCTACGTACAAACAAGATGTTGTAATCGAGTAGGGCGTCGATAACCTCAATGTCAATAAGAATGGTTTTTCCTCGAGTTCAATGGGGACATTTTGAAAGAGCCCTTCAGGAGGGGATGGTAATCCATCATAATCTCTCAAAGTGATGGTATATGGTATTAGCTTAAAGGAGCCAAGTTTCTGCCATACTTTTTTGGACATGATGTAGGTGGATGCACCTTCATCAATGATACATTGATGAACTGTGATGTTCCAAATTTTGACTGGTATCTGGAAAGATACCAAAGTGAGGAGATGAGGTTCCCCACAATCTAGATCAAATGTGACGAGTCTAGTATCAGCAGGGTCAAATTCCCTCAATGATTTCCATTGAGTAGGAAATGTTTGGAGGACCTCCAAGACTGACATGGCTACAGGATATTGTGCCAAGTCATCGACCAAACTATAATTGTGTGCTTCTCTAGCCTGAGGGTTGTTGACATTCCATCGTAAAGGGATGAGAGGAATACGAATGGGTGGTTCAGTGTTAGGGCATGGAATCATCAAGGGTTGTCCGACTGTGGCTGGAGTTGCTTCCGAAGCAGTGGGAGTAGACTCAAGGGGTGCATTGTACTGACGACTGTGTGTTTGCAGAAGAATTTCTTCTTTGCTAGTGAGGAGGATATTGCGATCCACCAGATTCCTAGGATTTTGATACTGTCCCATCGGTGGTGGGAAAGGATGCATCTCCTGCTGAGTATTCATCACACCTTGGTGTGGAATAGGGTTTTGCAACACAACCAGGGGTGGTTGTTGCAAATATTATTGTGGGGCCTGCTGAGGGGAAGGAAGTGCTAGGGGATGTGGCACGTTCATGGAATCTTTCATCCATTTGAAGTCGACAATTTGGGGGCAATGGTGTGTATAATGACCATGATCACCACAAAGGGCACAATGGAAGTTCATCCAGAGGTTGTTGTTGTTTTTCCTTCCTAGTCATTTATTGTTATTTCCCCCTTGGGGGTTCTAGTTCCCCTAATTCTAGTTTCCCCCGACAGGTTGGTTCTATTGGGGGTTGTTTCCCCCTGGTTCTGGGTTATTATTGTTTAGGTTTTTTCCTTTCTTTTTGGCATTATTCGACTGATGGGACGGATTTTAAATATTTAGTTTTTCAAAATTTTGAAATTGTTGAATGGGAGAGGGATGAAAAAAGTTAACCCCAACGTGTGGTTGTCCTTGTGGAGGAGAAATGGGTTGTATAGGACCAAGAAATGGGAGGTATGGATTATTTTGTGGTAATGACCCATAGGGTGCATAGGAAGGCATAAAGCTTTCATTAGTTCTCAGGGTGTAAAATGTGGTATAGGGGGTACCCAAACTTGGTTGAACAACTGAGTGCATCATGGGTGTCGGCAAGGGTCCACTCATGGGTGGAGGGAGGACAACATGGTATGGCTACTGATAAGGGGGGAGGGTAATAAGGGGGTCCTCCATACATCGGTGGATATTGGGGTGTATTGTACATAGGTGGTGGTTGGATGTATGGGTTGTGGTGTGTTGTGGTACCAATCAATCCATCTACTGAGTGAGACATCCCAGGTTTGTCCTGGACGAATGGTATGGGTCTCTGGGCATCAAATAGTACTGTGTATAAGTATCTTGACTGTGCATAAATGAGGTCATATTGTTGATCCTTTCTGATGGCTGCCTCTTCAGTTTGGGGTAAGGTGGAGGCCACATCTTTGGCAAGGAGAGGGACAAGTGATCTGAGAAACCAATCGAGGCATTGTTCTTTGGTGGTTTCTTCTTTTCATAAACTACGTCACCGATGCCATTCATGAATTTGGTCGACGATATGTATGGATGAGGTTTGTTTAAACTTAGAGAGCAGTTCTAGACCATTGTCATGGTGAATTGGTAGTTGAAAGAAGGTAAAAAATGTTTTGGCTAATGATTCAAAAGTCACATGGGACCCTGATTTTTTGTCCACATACCACTTGGTTGATGGACCTGTAAGTGTGTGCTGAAATAACCTTAATCGGACAGAGCTGTCCATGATGTTGTTTAAAGATCACCATAAGTGGAAGGTCATGTTATGATTGGCAAGATATTCTCCCACCTTTCCTTAACATTTGGTAATGTTCAAAGGTAGTTTGGTAGGCATTCCAAGCCATGTGAGGTCATGCAATATAGGATCATTCGTGAGCTTACTCAAATTCGATATGTTGAGGGAGGCCAAATATGGCATGTGGAGTGGCATTGGAGTTTTATTTCTAGCCATGGTGTGAGAAGGTAGCGGACCTGACCCTTGAGGGGGGGTTGGTGGGGGTGTACTTCTCCCTTGGGAAAAAGTGTACCCTCTGCCTCCTCGTGAGGGAAATCTAGTGGATGGATGACCTTGGGAAGTGGACCCAAGTAAAGTGGAACCAAGAAAAGATGATCCCAAAATGGTAGCACTCATAGGGGTGTGAGATGGTTGGGCTGGTGAGTTGGAATAATGAGGAAATCCTCCTAGGACAGGAGGGAGATTTTGCAAGCATTTATCACAACGAGGGTTATGTGGGTCCCCTATGATGTCTGACTAGAAAAGTGGGATGTGTGAAAAATGGTGATGAGAGAATAAAATGAAAAAGAGACTTGTATAATATGGACCTTCACAATATATTTCACAATCGTATGTAAAATGAGCATCATACATAAATCAATTTAAAAGAAGCATACATGTGGGTAGGTGGATTTTGTCTGCGTGGGATAACAAAGAAAACAAATGCTCATGTCCTAAAAAGACATCACGTCCTTCCTCTCAAATAACACTGGACCTTCCAATAACACTCAACAGTGGGGTCTGAAGCCCCCAGAAGAGAAACTAGTGAAGGATGAAATAATAAGTTATGATGAGGGGTAGAGGCTGCATATCCTGAAAGAGTTGGTAATATTTTCCAATAGCCACAAAAAATCCAATCAAGGTTCAATTGCAACCCACAATTGCCACCTGGGTAGATGTCCTAAAATTTGGTCAATAGGTACCTTAGTCAAAGTGAGACATTTAGATTTTCGGCCGCAGAAATGGGTGACGGTCTGGATCCCTTCAAAGAGGTGGGTGCCTCAAGGGGGTATGCACAGAACAATCAGACCTCAGCCTTTGACCCTTCACGGGTATCTCCCTACCTTATGGTGTTAGGAACACTTGACTTGGAGGATTTTAAAGTTCCCTTTTTTTCAACTTCTAATGTTTGAAGATGTGAGAACCAAATAATGGGGAGTTATTTGGATGCATATCCCGCAGATCCTACCTAGACTAAAAAAATTCTTTTGGCACCTCTTGTGGAGAAAAAATTAGTGAGGTTTTAGAATTTTTTTATATGTGGTTTGTTTGAGAAATTGGGGGTGTGAACCAATCTCGTTTGAATTAAGTGGGACTGGATAATTCCTTCAAGAAATACTGGGATGTTTTAGAATCCCTTTGGAGGAAACCTACTTCAACCTCCAAAATTCGAGATGAAATTATGTGAGTGAGTAGTGACTTTGTGTGCGAGAAAGTGATAAAATGTGCCAAGTTTTTAATAATTTGGGTGTCACCTTGCAACATGTGGACTTCCTTTAGTCCTTACAATTCTTGATTGCCTATCTTACTAGATGTTGTTGGTACAACCTTGCGGAATTTTAAATTCCCTAAAGAACTAGCATGTGGATATATGGGTCCTTACCAATCCTTTAAACTCCCTAATGTGATTTAATCTAAGAAAGCTTCAAAAAACTATCCTAGATTGCAATCATGTGGGCATGTATGGGCCCATTACAATAATCTTTACACTCCCCTAGTGATGTAAACTAATAAAGTAGCTTCAAAAACTATCCTAATCTTTGCAACATGTGGGCATGTATGGGCCCTTACAAATTTAATATGTTTTGAAAAGAAACTAATAGGAGCCCTAGGGGCGATTTGACCTCTCCTAAAGATTTTGTTTTAAGGGAGATGAAATCTTCCCTCAATCATTTTTCTGATTCTCAAGATCACTCTATGGTGCGAGAGAAGAGCATACTCAATTATTGAAGTTAGTTTTCTGGTCCCAATGCAATTTTTTATATATGTGATAGCAAATGATCTTTAACTTCTCTTTTACAATCAAAACAAGCCATCCATGTGGAAACTCAGAGAAAAAGAGGAGAAATATGGTTTCTTTAACCCCCTAAGTGCCTATGTTTTGACTAACCCTTTATGCAGTAAGGGAATATAAGTGTGGGGCATTTACAAATTGTATGACAACAAGATTTTGAAGGCTAGGGGCCTTCAAAAATCACAAAAAACTCTTACAATGTTGAAATTCTGGACAGATGCACAGTTCACAGTTTAGACAGAGGCGCATGTGGCACTAATGCATAGAGAACTGAGGAACTGTTGGCACACTGTGCACATAATGCACTGAGAAATAGAGTGTTTTTGGTGCAAAATACTTGAAAGACGCGCCTGTGGGCTGGAAAACCCGCGCATGTTCTGATATGTGTCCGAGAGGAAAATTTTAGGTGAAATTCATCTCTTCCAACTCCAAATCCAACTCTTTACAGATAGGCCTAGGATGGTTATGATCCCTGCAAGAAAAATGAGTCAAAAATAAGTGCTCAAACAACCCAAATAGGGAGGAAATTGATACCTTATCCCCAATATGGTCACCAATCTATTGTATCCTTTTTGCCACTTGAATGAGCAAAAGAGGGACACTTGCAAGTCTAGTTGGGCCTGCTAGAAAGGACATAGGTTAGTGTATGAATAAAATGACTCAATCAAATGAAATAAACAAACAACTAAGCTAATAATAACTAAAGAAACAAAAACTAAAATGCATAAGGAAATTAGAACCAAAACAATTGACCAATATTTGGTTGGATCATGTTGTCATTGATGCCAATGGTTTTATTGATTGATGTCAAGTGATTGATTGATGCAAAAGTATTGATTGATTGATGATTGATGTAATGTAATATGTATTGTCCTTGATGAGAATTCATAGATGAAGATTGATCAATGAGTTTCCATTGCTCTGATGAAGATGGCTCAATGAGTTGTCATTGATACATGATGAATATTTATCGATGTGGTTTCATTGGTATATGATGCATTGTTGAAAAAATGTATAGATGAATCATTATTGTCTTATCATGATTGATAATGTGCACAAATGGATGAACTTGAAAGTGGTCCCCTTATGGTGAAATCCCTCACGGGAAGATACTTTGCGGATTGAGTTATCCTAGAAGAATGGTTAGAAGACCCATGCTCTCATTATTGTCTTATCATGATTGATAAGGTGCACAAATGGATGAACTCCAAAGTGGTCCCATTATGGTGAAATCCCTCACGGGAAGATGCTTTGAGGATTGAGTTATCCTAGAAGAATGGTTGGAGGACCCATGCTTGCATATGGAATAATGAGATGAAGATCAATGAAATTGTTGGTGAAACTATTCTAGATGGATAGCGCTTGTCATGCCATTTTCGGTGGTATGTGGAATGTCACATAAATCCTCATGGTTTGAGAGTTATGGCCTTACGAAGATGAAGGACCCCCATATGAAGGCTTGAAGCCCCCAAGGTCAAAGAAATCAAAGTGACCTAAAAGAAGAAATCATTATTTAAATAATAAAGTAAAGTGACAAAGTTGAGGTGGATTATTTAAATAATAAATATAAGTGAAAAAATCAAGAAATGATAAAGTAAGGTGACAAAATCAAGAAAGAATATTTAAATGATAAAGTATTGGAGAACTTTCTATGGAAAGTGGTTAACCCTAAAATAAGTAAAATAGGTTAAGTGAACTAGAAATGGGTTAAGTGACCTAAAAATGGGTTAAGTGACCTAGAGGATGAAAGTATAAATAAGATAGCAATGGTCTCTTGTAGATCATCCTTTTTGTGGATCAATGGAGAGCTTCTTGTGAGAATATCTTTTGGAGTATTGTTAGAGAGCTTCTTGAGAATTTTTGGTGTGGAAAACTTGAGAATATTGAATATATATAGGTGAATGAGGTAACCAAAGGATATATAAGCCAAATTTCAGAGGGAAGGTGAAGAAAAGAGGGCCAAAATTCAAGGGAGGATAAAAAATTTTCATGATGTTTTCTAAGGTATGTTATTTACATGTCATCTCACCATTTTCAAAATAACATTTTTTATATAATGATTCAGACCGTGATATTGATATTACATTGAGGAAAAATATCCAAGTATCTGTGGTAAAACATTTAGCATGTGGGTCGTTGCATTTGTGGATATACACTCCGTGGAAAATAGGTTTTGTGGCTAGTCCCGAAACTAGTCTAAAACAAGTGTTTCGGGTAAAAACGTCATAAATTATTCATAACAGTTCCAAACTCAGTGATACAAATTGTGTTGGTTATATTACAGTCTGTAGTATTCTTTTTAATAGTTTTAGATCGATTCAACAAATATTCCGTGTGGGGCATGCTCTACAAGGTCACTCTCTAGAATAAGCCAGAATTGAACAAGGTATGCCATGTTTTCTATAACTCCTTTTCTAAGAGGTTCCTAGTAGTGAAACCTGGAGGAATCACAAAAAACACACTGAAGAACATTATGTATCAGTTTCATATCTTTATTCATTACAGGTACAAAGTTATGATTATTTCAAGTTAGGGTTGTTGACTAAACCAAAACTAGTCATGGTTGAGACACATAGTTGATGGGTTGGCACATACATGAGGTGTATAGTTGATGATGTTGGTACATTTTGATGATTCATTGTTTATGATTAGTTGACACATGATTGGTATATACTTGGTACATGGTTGGATGCACTTGTTTATGGTACATGTTGATTATAGGTTGTTTGGCATAGGTTGGTGCGTGCATGATTGATGCACTTGTTTATGGTACAGATTGATATCTGTTGAGGATTGTTGCCGCATCTCAGTTTCTGCTAAGGGTGTAAGATGATTCTTGAATTATAAATCTGGTTCTCTTTTAGAGTTTTACTCTATTCAGTTGTTGCTGAAAAATCCCAAGGATTGTAGTCCGCAATAAAAAGTAAATTGTACATACATCTTGTGTTCTTTGTGTTCCTTGTGGTGATGACTTGTTGATGATATATTGTTGATATATGTTTCTAATATGTTTTTACATTTAAATGTATATAAATAACAACAATGAGTAATGATTTAATGGTGATTTTTAACTAAGGTGTTTTGGGAAAAAGAGCCCTACACTGTTCACCCCCCTTTCAGTGTAGTCAGTGTGCCCAACAATTGGAATCAGAATGGGCCTTCACTACAAGCGTTAACAAGATTTAAGGAGATCCATAGACACACAAATGGATGATGAAATACCAATCCTTTATGAGGAAAACTATTCTACTTAGAGAATAGAGATGAGAGTGTATTTGAAGGGGAGCAACTATTTGGCAGCAATTGGTGGATCAGTTTCATTGAAGAACAAGTCAAAGTTTGTAGCTCAAAGGGAAGGAAAGAAGAATGATGCATTGGCTCTCAAGACCATTCTTAGTGGAATCTCAAGCCCTATCAAAGAAATCATGGAATAATTCATTTCCACCAAATATCTATGGCTAAATCTAGAGGAGACATATCAAAGCAAGAAGGAGAAGGAAGATATTGAAGACCACTCCATCAAGATTATCAAAGGTAAAGAATCTCCAAAAACCCTTGATTGTATTATTTCTAAATGTGATATTGAAACAATTTCAATTGAAGATAACACAAAGGAAGATTCCAAATGTATTTCAAATGAAGATATAGAATCTCCAAAGACTCTTGATTGCAATGATTCAAAATGTGATGATGTTGAATTTTTTCTCAAGTGAAGAAGACAATCTAGAAATAGTTTTTGTAAAGTTTGATGGTAGTTATCCCATGGAAATAATATAAGAAGATCTATTGGAACTTCAAAAGGAAGTTGAAGAGGGTTTATATAGATACATAAGTGATCATTTGTATAAACACTATAACTATCTGATAACACTAAGAAGTTTCTTAGGAGGAGTCAAAGGAACATCTTGAAGTTAAAGGGAATGCTCAAAGAACAAGAAGAGATAAATAAGACTAAATTGGAAGAAAAGGAAGAAGAGATCACAAGACTAAATAATGAAAAATAAGATATGAAGGTAGATGATGAGATTAACAAAAGTTTTGAAACTATTATTCATCTCAAGACCCAAATTGAAGAAGCCAAAAGGGTAGAAGAACTTTTGAAGAATAAAATTAATGAAAAAGAAGAGTCAAGTGATAAGTTAGAAGTTGAAATTGTTGATCTTAGAAAGAAAGTGGAGAAGTCAAATAAATTCTTGAATAGCTCAAAAATCTTGAATGAGATCTTGGAAAGTCAAAGATCACCATATGATAAATTAGGTATTGGATACAAAGAAGAAGCTACACATGTTGAAGCAAGCACCTCAAAGAAGCATGAGGTAATTCCATAAAAGAAGGAAGACAATGTTGCAAAGCATCCATATACACATGGAAAGGAAAATTTCAAAAGAACAAAGAAAGGAAGACATCAAGAAGCTATCTTTGGGACATGAAAGAAAAGGTATGAAAGTATTTTTCATGGGCATTGTTATTCATGTAATGAATATGGTCACACAGATTTTGAATGTAGATCTTATGAAAGAAGATATAATGGAAGATTTCATAACACCATAAGGTGTTGGAGATGTGATCAAGTAGGACACATTGTTGTTCACTGTAACACCATGAGATGCTACAGCTGTAGTGGATTTGGCCACAAATCCCAGGAGTGCTAGAACACAAGAAGAAAGTCCATGATGAGGACTTCACATAGCATGGATAGAAGAAGGAATGAAGTAAGGAAGGGAGAAATATTTGAAAATATGGATGCTCAGAGCTCAAGTTATGAGGAGCAGGGACATCTACAGAAGTGGGTGAAGAAGATAGAGCAGCCAAAATAGAATGAAAAACTGAAGGGAAGTTCAAAAATCTCATCTACTGAGGCATATGTGGGTGACAGTGGTATCAATCGCATACATACATAGGTTGACCTTGTATAGGTCGTGTACATACGCGAGATATCTATGCAACAAGCCACGTATATGTGGTGAATCCTAAGGAAAAGGGCTATGCACAGGGATTGGAGTTTGATGTGATGGTATAAATCTGTCATGCAGGGTCTGACATGGTTTATTACAAGTTTTGACACTATTTTCTATAGGTTTTCATGATTCTATATTAGATTATGTAAGGTGATGATGTAAAATAAATCTTGGATCCATGGCACTAACCCATGAGTATGGATTGTTTCATTTTCTATTGAAGAACAATGCCGGTTATGATAGTGAAGTTATGACACCTTAGTTATGCGATATATCTTGATGATGTATTGGAATATTACTTGTTGAAAAGCTTGATGCATGCATTTGGCATATGGATGGGATACACATTGGGACATGTGGTTTGTGAGTTGATGAGGTGATCATGTTGTACATCATTGATGATTCATAGCTTGATCTATAATTGATACATGTTTGGTACACTCATAGATGGAATATGCTTGATGATACTACACCATTGGTACTACTTGATCGACACAACAATTGGTATTTGTTTAAGATACATGATTGTGGCACTTGGTTCATGATGGAGACATATGATGAGTGATATGACACATGGTTGGCATATTGGTAGATGCACATGGTTGGAATATTAGTAGATGCACATGGTTGACATATTGGTAGATGCACATGGTTGTCACATCGGTAGATGCAGATGGTTGGCATATTGGTGGATGCACATGGTTGGCATATTGGTAGATGCACATGTTGGCATATTGATATAGGCATATGATTGATACATTCCATGTATGATATCTTTTGGCACATTGCATGATGTTTATGTACATGTGTTATAACCCTAAATTGCACCATACATGCTTACCTGACATCAGGCCAACCCATTTCCCTTCATTGCCAACACATCTGCTGAGACGCCTCTTCAAAAAACCTCTTAAATCAAGTAACCCACACCCTAACCCATTACTGGGTGCGTTGGAATGCTGGTAGGCCTTATACTGCATGTGTTGGAACGATGGCTGGCCCACTACAACCCGCATTTACCTAACAAAGCACAAAAACAGGAAAGTTGCCAACGGGACGAAAAGATTTGGGTCAGTTAACTGGAACTCCCAACCATGCATGGCTGAGAGTTCATCCAAAACCCTAGCTCCTTATAGCCTATAAAAGAAGGGGTAGGGGTACTATTTGAAAGAGGAAAAACATAGCAAAGAAACTCTGCCCAATTGCCGAATTCGTTTTGTCCCAACCCTTTAGCCTTTCCTCAAGCTTTAGGAGAATTCAAGCAAAGCAGTTGGAGGACAAAGAAGAGGAGGAGCCCAGGATCAGGATCAAGGAACGATGGCCGATCTCTATTATTATTGTAAGTTGATTCATCTTGAGATTAATAAAAGAATGCTTTTCCCATCCCAATGCATGAGTAATATATATTTTATTTGATTTATGCTTAATCTCTAACCCTTAGGTAGAAAAATAGCATGCATGCATAGTGTTTTGTCTTGATTGTAGGATTGTCTTTGGAAGGAGCAATGAGAGCAAGTGGATAAAGCGCAACGAAGGATCTACATCAAACATCGATAGAAAAAGGTTAGTAGGTCTTTTCCCTGTTTGTGTGTTAAAAAGGGGTTTTGAGTATTGGGGTGATAGGTTAAAAGTGTTTTCTTTGAGGTCATGATCTACGTACAAGTTCATCCCTAGCTTGTTATTCCGTAGGGTATTATTTCCCAACAACAGAATTGGCGACTCCACTGGGGATATTATTCTTAGGGTTCCAGATTGCATTTGAGTTTTTTGGCTAGTTTACAGAATTATAATTTCTGCTTCTTTGCTTGTCTGTTTTCTGTTAGGTCAGAGCTTGCAGGGAACCTGGTCATTAATGCCAGCTTTTCCTTGAATGTGCTTGACATTTATTATCGAGACACACAGAGGTACACGTAGCCTGTAGAAGGCCTGAACTCCTGTAACCCGCACCCTAACCTTCTACAACCCGTGTTTGAATGCTTGCTGCAGAGGTTTCAGTAGCGTGTAGGACTCAGGAAGCTTGAGAGGCAGTCTCCTCTTCCCTGTCAGAAGTTTACCTTCTCAGGGGGCTTTCTAGATCCTGTCTGGGTCTTGCTGGTTCACTGTCTTGTCTTCAGTCTACTTTATTGTGTTTGTTATTTTTTGCATTCGTCTTCTTTTTCTGTTAAAATAGAAGCATTTCAAGCCTTTAAGAGACCCCGGTTGTCAGTACCAGAGGCCTTTTTCAGGTCTGGGCTGCCTGTGGTTGTTTTGTCATAGATTTTATACAGACCTGCGACCTGTTCAAGATTAGCCCACGGGTACCCGCGCGCTATTATAGCTCATCACGCGTTTGCACGCATGCTGTTTCAGTGACAGTCGCGGGCTTGATTGGTTGCTTTTCAGCCTGGGTGGGGCAGTCATCCCCTTCTGTGGTGAGAAGTGTTCCTCTTAGGAGTGTGAGTCTGGGGCTACACAGTCAGTAGGTTAGGGCTTCTTATCCTTAGCCTGTGTTTTTATTAGTTTATGTTTTGATAGAAAAGACAAAAGAAAAAAATTGTTTTACGGTTTTTAGACAAGTGTTAGAATCGGTGCTTTCTTGATTATTTTTTCGCATCTTTTCTCTGATTCTTTGTGATCTGTGCTTTAAGCCAGAATTTTATTTTCATTTTCTTGGTTTTGTGCTTGTCGGCATTTTCCCTGTATTGCTTCATTGTGCAATTAAATATTTTTTTTTTCTCTTTTTCATTTTCTTCTTGGTTTGAAGATTGTGTTATTGCATCAATAGCTAGGAAGAAGTCTTGTTTCATAAGTTTTTGCAGTACATTTAGCGCATAAGTATCTCGTAGATTGAGAGAAATTCCTTGATGTTTTTCTGCATGAGGTCTTAGAAAATTCAAAAAGAAAAAGAAGTCTTTCTTGTTGAAAAGTTGTTGGCTTTTGCATTTTTTGTAAAAGTTTTTGTTTCCAAGCATTTCTTGTTCGTTTTTCTTTGAGTCTTTACACACCATCAATTTCACTTTCATACCTTGTGACTTAAAAAACCCATTAAAAGCAACGCTAATTAAAAACGATTAGAATTTTTGTTTGTAGGGTACATACACTAGCTCAGGACTAGGGCCTTGGAATAGGTTGGAGAGTAAATTCTCCAAGGCCACTCAAACCAAACATTGGAGTCTATCATAGGGAGTGTAGAAGTCTAGTTACAGAAAGTTATTTGGGACCCCCCTCTAACAGAGGGGCTAAACATGAGGTCGCGTAAGGAAAAGTAGCGGAGATAACCCCTCCAAAGCTGGACTGAGCGTAGTGGAGAATACATATCGAGGATTTGTTGAGGGATTCCGTCGTTTGCATTTTCCACAGAGCTTCGTGGGTCTCGAATCCGTTCGAGGTCCTCAGTTGTCTTCCGGACCATTTGCTCTCGATACCCTTGACAGGTTTCGGGCTTGATACCCTGCTCATTTTGGTCTACCCAACTATCGACTGTACCTGCCTGGTGACTGTTCACGTGCTGGCAAACTAATTTCCAATCTTTTCTAGGGACATACACAGGTGACTGTGGGGGTATACCGCAGTACCTAGGATAGACATCGGGCCACGCTTTGCAGAGTATACCCAGAGGGTGCTTCCGTATTCGAGTTGCACTTGCACTGGTAAGTTTCTCTAGTGTTGGTTGTTGTAACTGTTCTTCAAAATAGTTAGTGATTGCTTGTCTTATCTCATAGGGGATTCTTTTAGTGTGTGTTACTGTTTGTTCATGTAGAATACCTTAGCGTGTCGTGAATCTTCTCACACAGTGGAGGATTCAGAGCTCCGCCGGTCATGAAGGCTTCTGGGCCTGCCGCCGGTTATACTGGAGCCACCCCCGCCACTATTGAGGCGGAAGCTAGACCAACGAGGGTCTTTCGAAGCAACCGGGTTTCAAACCATTGAGCCCGAACAACTCTCGGAGGAATCAACTACCAATCTTGGCATAGTTGAAACCCCATCCACTGATACTTGGCCGGATATTATTGTGCCAATTCAATTTTACGAATGCCTGTTAGTGCCTAACCCAGTGATGGAACCAAACTCTGTTACTTCCTCTGGGAATTCTTCCATTCCCATCACAGTTGCTACCACAGGAGAAGCTTCTCCTAACTTGCCTTTGTCGACGGTCCGGGCCACCATGGTCTCGGCCGCAACTACGTCGCACAATGGACCGACCTCGTCTATCACGGCGGCCACACATCCTTACACACCTAGTGTGATAGGCCCTCCATTTTCATACGGTATTCCTAGTTCAGGTACAAGTCCTGCACTCACTTCCTCCACTTTACAGACTTTGGGTCTGGGAGCAGGGAGCTCTCACGCTCCTCTGCAAGGTCAACTTGGGGGCATTCTTGTCCCTTTCAATGCTTTTCCTTACGCTGGAGGTCATATCCCTCCTTCGTCCCCTTCGCTTGGTGGATTGCATCAGCAGTCTGCCAGGCATCCTGCACACAGGAGTTCTTTTGGAGCCGGGAGTCAAGGAACACCTGCGCAAACTCTGTCGGTAGGTTCGTCACCGTTTGTTTGGAACAAGACATTTGGTAATAACACTTTCGCATCCACTACTTTCCCATATGGGGGCACACCTATTTTTGGATAGTCTACTCTGGCACATGGTACTATTCCTGCGTCGGGGGCACATATACCAGGACCTTGGAACTCAGGACAAGGATCTGTTCCTTCCTCTGGAATGTTGTTCTGGGGTAATTCTTTCCACAGTCAATGGAACCCCGGGAAGACTTCTATGCCTCTCCCTTCGGGACCGGCATGGGGTAATCCTTCCCAAAGTCCGTCAAACACGATGAATGCCCAACATCCTATGTCCTTCATGGGGAATCAGCCAATGATGTCCCCTCAGATGCAAAACCCTTACGCTGGTCAGGGCCATGGTTTCTACCAGAATCCGGGCCAGCAGCCAAACGTTTCCTGGCAACCTGGTGCCAGTCAAACTCCATGACCCTTTTATCCCAGCTATCAACAACAACCTAAACTACCATTCTTGGTGACGTTACACTTGCCAGATTTGACACGGTTGTTAAATGATCCTATCTGTCACGATCCGCGTTGGCCTCCTATGCCAACGAAGTTGCCTTTGGACATTCCAAAGTTCGAGGCCAAACCTAACGAAGATCCAGGTGATCACGTGACTACTTTGCATCTCTGGTGCTCATCTAACTCACTGAAAGATGACTCCATCCAGTTGTGATTGTTTCAACCCACTCTGATTGGGAGTGCCGCAAAATGGTACATCGAGCTTGACCGCTCACGATATTCTTCTTTTGGCGAACTGGCGATGGCCTTCCTTAACCATTTCCAGTTACCTGTGAGATACGACGCCAACACAGAGTTGCTAGCCAATTTCGAGTAGATGACAGCGGACCATATCTCGGATCATATTCGAGAGTGGTGACACCAAAAGAGTCTTATCAAGGTACCCATCCCACCCGCATTCCTTCTTGAGTGGTTCCTTAAGTCTTTAGTTCCGCAGTTATCCAAAGACGTCGCGACTTCAGGGGTTTTCTCCGAGGAAGATGCCATCATTAGGGCTCAACAGTTTGAGCTTATCTATTCTCAATCTAGTTTACTATACAACATCTTTCCGGATGCACCACGGTCAATACTGGATAAAACCAAATAGAGATCCGGACCACATGCCGATGGTATCGTTGGCTCGAAACAAACCAAGCCCGCTGAGAAATTGACAAAACAATTGCAACAATTATCTATACAACACTCAGCGGCTAGCCAGACTACTTCTTTGGCTTCTCCACCTACCCAAATGTCGAAAGTACACTCCGTGCAGACGACTAACCCAAAGGCCAACCAGCAGCCTGAAGGGAAGAAAAAAAAATGCAAGAAGAGTAAGGGGGATAAAAAACTAACTGATAATGCTGGCGAGGGCACCACGGAAAAGAGGAAGGCGAGGTATCCGTGCAACTTATGTGTGGAAGACCACCCGACCCATCTATTCCCTCGACTTGCGGAGGTCCAGAAGTTTGTCACACAGTAACAACAAGCCGTGTTGACTAATCCCTTTCAGCATGGGTAAAATTTAACTCAAGCCTCTACAAGTGCTGAGGGGGGCAGCCAAGAAACCTGCGCTCCCGCAAACAATTCCTCTTCCATGAACGTATACATGGTTAAAAGTGATGCGTTAATAACGACTAGAGCGCACGACTATAGCAAACCAAGCGCCTCTGAGAAGGGCAAAGAAGACGAGATCCCATCTCTTCCTCTATAGATCGAGAAAATGTTGGGTGAAACAATGACACGCATTCCAAAAGGTGCGTTCAAGCGAGCTTCTCACAATCCAAATGTAAGGGCCGCCCATAACTACTCTGTGGTGGAAGATTTATCAAAAACCCCTTGTGCTATGTCCTCTTTGGAGGTCCTCCAAAGTTTCCCCACTCAGAGGAAAGCCTTGTTGACTGCTTTAGGCTCTACTGAGACTTGTAACCCGGGTACCATCATCTTAGATACGACTGACTTGAAACCTCGTTTGCCTTACCATGTCACGTTTCAGATAGTAGTGGCTCATCCCACGAAAACTTTTACACGAAATATCTTCCGCACAGTGGTAGACAAGGGCACTTCGACTTGCGTTATGTCGTTAGCATGCTAGAAATCCATTGGTCAACCTGAGTTGTCTCCATCACCTACTCTCCTCACTGCGTTCGATGGTTGTTCTTTCCGACCGCATGGCATTATTCCTTCTTTCCCTGTGCATTTAGGGGGGAAGACCGTGTGCGTCGAAGTAGAGGTAGTTGATGCCCCCATTGACTACAATATATTGTTAGGTTGTAGTTGGACTTATGCAATGAAAGCGGTGGTCGCTACAGTGTTTCAAGTCTTATTGTTTCCACATGAAGGCCGGATAGTGACCATTGACCAGTTATCCTTCTCTCGACTTGACCCAGCCTTGGGGGCATCCACGATTCCCATGATAGATAATCCTCAAGCCAGTGTCGTTAACATAGGAGTTGGTTTGTGCCCATATTTGATGGGTACTTTCGATTATCCACCTCCTCATGGCGATGTCAAGTTTATATCGACCCACCATAAGGCTGATATTTTTCATGTTTCGTCGTTTCGCACGACTTACTTTCAGGATCCGTGGATTCTTCCTTCCCCATCAGCCACGATGGATGAGACAGGGCATGCTGGCATGTCCATGCCCTTGTCGGCCGCTGAAGTCACGTACTCTCTAGTCCAACAAACTTCAGCTACTCCCGATCCGACTCCCGCACAAGAGTTGGATCCACTTCCGGAGCCTATTTGGGCTCAAGGTTCTCTTGCTACCACCGATTCATTAGACTTAGTCTTGCCTTCTGATGAAGCTGTAATCGAAGCAATGACTAGTCCGGACAGACCTTGGGAAGATCTTCATCACAGATCATATTTCCTCCCAGAGTTACACCGAATCGAGGCAGGATAATTCACTATCACCATGACGGGAGATCAGCCATGTCCCATCAACCTCTTAGCTACACAGGAAAGTTATGCTGAGGGAAATATGGCAACTATCGCTGCAACCATACCTATCAATATCTCCCGGAACCCTGGCGTCATGGAGAATGTCTTCATCAGAGCGGATTTCTCCCCCAAAGAGATTTAGATTTACATGGATCTTTTCAAAGAATTCCGTGAAGTTTTTGCCTGGTCTTATGAGGAAATGCCAGGCATCGATCCGAAAATAGTTGAACATGAGATTACTATGTATCCTGATGCTAAGCTTGTTCGATAGAAACTTCATCCAATTAATCCTAGGAAAGTAGCAGCCATCAAAGTTGAGGTTGAGAAATTGCTTAAGGCAGGGTTCATTTACCCAATTCATTTGACTCAGTGGGTGTCAAACCCCGTACTAGTTGATAAAAAACAAGGCACGATTCGTGTATGTACTGATTTCCATGATTTGAACAAGGCATGTCCAAAAGATAATTATCCAACCCCATTCATCGACCAGATCATTGATTAATGTGTCGGTTGTGAAGCCTTTTCGTTCATGGATGGTTTTTCGTGCTACAACCAAATCCAAATCAAACCTGAGGACCAACATAAAACGACATTCATTTGTCCATGGGGTACATTCGCCTATTGTAAAATGCCTTTTGGTCTCAAGAATGCTGGAGCTACCTTCCAGTGGGCCATGTCTTTTGTGTTTCACGATCTCCAACATATAGTCGAGGCCTATCTAGATGATTTAGCATCACGCTCTCGCAAGCGAAAGGATCATCCTATGCACATCTGACTAATCTTTGAACACTGTCGCTACTTCAGGATTCGCTTGAATCCCAACAAGTGAAGCTTTTGCGTCACGACAGGATATTTGTTAGGTTTCATCGTTTCAACAACAGGGATCATGGTGGATCCTCTTAAGGTGGAGGTAATAGTCCAGTT
>ML806547.1:12174-60069 GCA_009831015.1 Picea engelmannii | reverse complement strand
TATATTTCTATCCTTACCAATGAATCCATGACTCTTTATGTACATAAAACACATATTATAGGTCTAAATGTTTTTATATTCAACACCATGTTGAACATGCGAGAGAAAAGCGAGTACGGAGAACAAGAATAAAAAAAAAAAAAAACACAGTATGGAAAATAGAAAGTATTGACAATAGAAACAATTTGTTCTATTATAGATTTCTTTGCAAATGCTATAGAAATTGTAGAAATCTTTCTCTATAGCAGTCATATTTATAAAAAATTACTTCTACTTTTTATAGTACCAGTGTGACATATTCTAATTCCTCCTATTATGTATTTTTTTTTTCAATGCTTATAAGTATCCATAATGTCTAATTGGGATGGGATGGTTCATATCAATTATTTTTCTCAAAGATTATAATTATCCACCATGTCTCTTTGTTTGTGATGGTCCTTTTCTATAAATCGTGGATAAATTTATTATTATTTTGTTTTGTTTATAGTGGTTAAGTGAGAAATACATATAAGTATATAATATTGTATGAAACTTTCTTATTCAGTTGTCATGCAATAGTTTGTCAATCTTGATGAAGTAGTTGCACATGATAATTATATGCAATTGAATAACCCAAGAGTTCACTTTTGGCTGGCAGGTCCTCGAGAATAGGTGTACTTCCAATCAGGTAAAGATTGTGAATGATATTCACAAACGTGGAGGAATTATTCTGGTCACTTCTAGGGTTGGTTGTGGCATTAATCAGGTATAGATATAAGTTTTATAAATTAATATTTGATAGATATTGGTCCCTTCTTCATACTGTTTTGTTTGACCAAAAAAATTTCAATTGTCTTGGTGACAAGTGTGTGGATGACGATGAGGTTTATTTCTACACACAACCTGCTTTCATGGAGTAGCAATTTCTTTTCTCAAAAGTTAGAATTTATTAGCCACAATGCACTAGGGTAGGCATAATTTATTAGATACAAGTTTGAAAATTTCAATAAAACAAGGCGTCATTAGTTAATGTTCTACAATTTCAACGAGTTTTCATTAAATGATTCATGCACTTTTATAATAAAGAAGGATTTTACAGTGCAAATTCATCTATATCTTTTCTGTCTGACATCATTACTATGATTAATTTATCTCCTCCATCTTCATTGCCACAAACTTCTACTAAACAATTTCCCAAGGGTTTATGTTAAATTATATTTGAGCCTGACGCCAATATCGCCCACTCTGCAGCAAGGGTTTTTCCTAGAAGGGATGGAGGACATCGAATTTTTGGACTTTGAAAAGGAGGATTTGAGCCCCCCTCAGGCTCTGCACAAGGGTCTGAACCGAAAAAAAACACAAATCTCATTGGTTTGGACGAGCTTCTTCACGACTATAATCAAGAGAAGATTAAAATTGTTGAAAGAGAATAAAACAAATCCAAGGATTTACTCATCTGATAGCTCAGATGAAGGGGATGATAAATGAGGAAAGAAGAGAGAGGATAAATTGTCTGAGTTTGTTAGTGAGAGTGAAAGGCAAGTCCATAATATTGCTGCAACAGTTTAGGTTGCATCATGGGGAGAAATAATATTTGGTTCACAGAATTCCTCTCCAAAGCTTCTTGTTCCCAGATTTGATGTGTGTCCTCTATTGCAAAAACTTCAGAAAACAATGAGCTCAGATTGATGACAGGCTTGAGTGCTGAAAATGGTGAGTCTTTCATGGTAGAGCTTTGAATAAGTGGTTGGCTTCTCAACTTGATTTTATATCGCAGTCACTGTGATGATTTTACTGTATGTTGGGACTTCAACTTAATGGCACACTTATCAATTGAAAATGTGGAGATGTCTTCTTGCAATTTCTTATGTAGTATCGTTCTTTCAGGAACTGAGGGTTCATCAAGATTTTGTACTCTTGATTGGATTCCTACATATGATCAAATTAAAGAAACTGTTCAAATATATGGATATTTGGAAGCTTGCATGGGAGATGAGTAGATGCTCTCAGTAGATAAAGCATGGATGCATATAAATATGTCTTGGATAGCAAAGGATTTTGAATACGATGGGCCGCCAAAGAATATTCAATCTTGGGTCAAATTTGTGGCTGGATTTTGTGCATTAGTGCAGTTGGTCTCTACAACATCTTCCACTAGAACCCACATGTTTATCGAGCCCTTTCCCCATATTACATGTACACGTTTTTTTTTCTTTTTTTTTAAGGAAGACAAGAAAGGAAGGTTGGATGTCCTTGGGTGGCATTCGGTCATGCATCACAGGTTTGGAGGTTCGAACTCTCAGCCTCAGGATTCCTAAACTACAACTATGAGACTCTCGACGGGTTATGGTTTCATGGGTTTTTCTTGCTATGGTTCAAAGGTTTTCTTTGTGTCATTCCTGTTTCAATTATTTCCTTTCTCCAACAAGGTACATTGATTTTCACTTTGAAGGAAGGTGTCAAAAAGATCATATAGATGGATGAGCAAAGGCAGCCTGAATATGGCGATAAATGCACACTGAATATGAAAATTTCTGCAAGAGTTGAAGGAGAGGGGAGGATAAAGTCTATGGTATCGCTCAGTGCAGGGGAGACCTAGATGCCTCTTCTTGTGGTGGATGTGTTGAGAAATCTACAAAGGCTCTGTTCCAAAACTGCCACACTTTTTTTGGCATACATTGATTTAGGCTGATGCTTTCTTTTATATCAAATTTTTGACTTCCATACAAAATTCAATTTCTTGGATGGCCTCATCTACAATAATAAAAACAATACAAACATCACATATGCAAGGATTTTCGATAGTCGACAATAATAAAAACAATACAACCATCATAGATGCAAGGATTTTTGATTGGCCCATTGCCTCTCTCTTGAGCCAACTTGTAGTCAATGCCAGTAACGCAGGTTACAATACACTAAGTAAAAAAGGGGTTTATGCTATGGCTCGGTGCTAGAAAGAACTTATTATGGATAATTGTATACTCTGTCTCAACGCGGCCTACCAAAAGTTAATAAATTGTCCACAAGGATCTCTGGAAAACTGGGTTTTATATGAGAATTGCATCATCTGTTATGACATATACAAGTTTTACGGAGGAGACAAAGCATAGTGTTTACAACATCTGCTTCTAGAGAGCCAAAGCTGCATACAGAGGAAAGCAAAAAACACATATCACCTTTTATGAGTAAACAATGGAATTTTTGGTTTCCCAAAAGGGTTTTTCTCCAGTATAAAAAGACAACTGAATATGAATGCTCGTTTACTGTGTTCATATATTTATTTCTCTGTTGTTATTTTGGGTTTTCCTCTTAAGAATTGTTGGTGAAGAAAAACGACAGCTACATTTAACTACACCAAATAGCCACAAGAATAAAACCGAAAACAAGGAAAAGCCCACGAACAGAGATTATGCTTCTATTCACTGTAAATCTTTTTTTTGGGTGTTACTATACACCTGTTAGAAGCTCTTTTTTAATTTATTGTCTTCTTCACTTAATTCCCCTATTAGTCTTGTAGATTATATTGAATGTAGACACTAAAGACATGGATAAAAATGACAGAATAGGTACAAGAGTGCAGTAGTAAGAATTGCAGCGAATGTGAAGAGTTTCACTTCTGCAATCCAAACACAGTTAGCCTTTATAAATCTAGATCAATTGGTATCCAAATCATCATATTAGGGATTTTCTAGGGCTTCATAATTCTGGGTTCCTTAGGGGAAATAATGGTTTCTAGGTTGTAGGTTACATGCTGTCTTAGGGACTAATTTTCACAGCTAAGTGGTTGTTCAAGCCCTAGGTTTCAGTTTTGAAACTGGGCTCTGATACCATATGTAGAGCTTGGTTATTTTTCAGAACTCAAAATAAATAAAGGTTTTCAAAAATCTCCTACTGAATTTAGTTTATAATTTATTTCATTATTTCCTTATAACATAAATAAACAATAGCAACATATTGATGATAACAACATAATGATAACAATAACAATAGCATAATAAAAACAACATAACAACATATTAATGATAAAAGCATAATAGTAACAACAAAATAGTGATAACATCATAATACATACCTGTACCTGTTGGTTGGTTATCTAGTCCATTTTTTGTCTGATCCTGTCCTTGTTCTTGCCCAGATTGAATATTAACCTCCCAACCAACTAGGAACAACATCTTCGACTCCCTAGCTCCAGGAATCCTTACGGTTTCCTGGCCCCCGAGCCCAAAATTCCCAGCAACAACAGTGCCCTATGAGAGCTTCCCAAAACAATTCTTCCAATTTCCTCCTCCTCCTCCCCCATCTTTTAGAAATTATCAAACCAAAATAAAAATGAGATTCTCTTCCAAGTCCTCCCCTCCTCTCTTATCCTCCTCTCTCAAGTCCCGCTCATTAATTATCAACAACCTTATCCTCCCATTAACTCCCAACAACCTTATCCCCCCATTAATTACTTTACCCACTTTTAACAATATAATAATAAAAGACTCATTTACTATATTTTAATAATTAATTAAATTCAAATTTAAAAATTAGGATAAAAATTTATCAATTTGGGTCGTTACAAAATGGAAAGAAGTGGGCTAAAAACCCACAAAATACCATTTATCCTAAGTTTTCTGAGTCTGGGCGCGTCGTGCTATGAAACACACAAATTTGTGTGGCTGAGATCTACACACCTAGATCTACAGTGTAGGATCCATATTGGACCCCCATCAACGTTCTGCCTTTAAAAGGGGGGTCTGCGTTGGTAGTTTTGGAGCACGGGACCCCCACTAACATGTTGCCCTCTCCTGAAATCAGATCCCCCCCGCTCAAAACCTCTTACCACTGCCTACCCCCTCCAAGTAAACTGCGTACCACCCTCACTTACCACCATCACTCCTTTCGCCATATGTCCCCCACTCCGTCTCTCTCCTCTGCCTGTCACATCTCCCGCTCCCCTTCCACCTTCTATTAGCGCACACCTATCCTCCACTCACCCCCGCGTCATATCCCTTCTCACTTTCACCTATCATCTCCCTCCATGTGTACTCCCTCCCACCTCCACCTAGGTAGACTTTCCCCACTATTCCTACATCTGCAGTCCCTCCTCGGCTTCCCTGTCACATTCTCGTGCCAATCCACCGTTGTGCCTGTACAACTCAGCACCAACGTACCTTCGTTTGCAGTTTCCCTATTATCTTCCCTCTACCATGTCTATCCACATGGATACCCGTCACCTCATCACCACATTGAGCATGCCAATTGCCCCCACCTGGTCACCATCCATTCACCACTTCGTACTAATTGCTCCAACCATTGTGTCAATCTCCACACATGCTCGCTAATCTCACAGTGAACTCCCAAAGTAGATCCAGATGAAAGAATGCAAAGGCCTCCACATTCTATAGGTGTAGAGTTGAATGGGGACTTCCTCGATCCCAATGAAGCAGCTATTGAAGTAGTTGGTGGTGGTTGGACATCACTTCCACCATAAATGGAAAGCCCAAGAAAGGACTGTCAATTGGTCAAATCATTTGCATGCCCGTTCTAGAATGCGATTGTGTCTGACTGAAGTTCACGACTGACCAGAGACTGCATGCACAGTCTTCCAAGAAGCATGAAGCACGTTTCAGTTGTTTTGGTTCTGAGTATATAGGATTCATTCACATATTTTGTTTGCGTCGATGGTTGAGCTAAGCTCACTCAATTGTAAAGTTTTGATTTAAAATATGGTTATTTGTTATGCTATGAGATTTGAGACTCCTTATTCAATATAAGTTAGTTTTCCTTTTCATCTTTTATGCATCTGATATTGAAGACTCAGGCATGGATGATCCAACCGAGTTGTTGTGATTAGGCTGTAATGGATGTTTGATTGCAGCATTGTTGTAGCGTTTTCAGTTTCCTGAAACTCCCAGTCCAAGAGGATCTTGTTCTCTGAGATTTTCTTCACTTGGCTGCTGGAAGACCTGATGTCTATAGAAAACCATTACACTTCCTTTTCAAGATCTTCCTCCTACTCACCCTTACTACAACTCACTGACTGAGGTTGGATCAAGGCCTCATTTGCTTGTGCATACCTTATCCAGGTTTCTAAGTTAGAGCGACTAGGCCTACGTCCATTCGACCACCTTAAATTTATTCTTTGTGACACAAAACACTGATGGGTACTGGGCTTACCCCTGCCACAATCAAGAGGTGACTTCTAGTGCTAACATTTCTGGCACCATTGCCGGGGACGAATTGAATATTTTCCCTAGGATTGAATGACAATGATTTTTTGATTTTGAAGGTGCATCAGATATCAGAACCATTGAGATTGCAAGATGCACCTTGAAACTCCATTAAGACAACCCCATTGATCCGACTCGATAGCTTTAGCTAACTCTGAAAGGAAGACATACACGGTCTCATCCACAACTACCTATGGTTATGCCTGAAGTCAATCCAGAGAAAATTATCAGAAGAGAAAGGGCCCCTCAAGAAGGAACTTCAACTATTGAACTAGGTGATTCTGGTAATTTTCATCATCATCCCTTTGAAACTCCATTAGCTTCTTCTCATAGTCCTATTATGTCTTCTATTGGAGTTTCTAGAGCATTACATTTTGGGAGTTTTATTGCTATTTTTTCCTCTCCTAGCCTCGGTTTGGAAGGGGAAATTTTTTTGACACTCTCGTCTCTCCTGAGGTTGTACCTTGGATCAGACCCAGGACCTTAGGATATTTTCCCACTCCAGGTTTTACTATCCCTTCCCCTGTTAAAGTCGCTACAGGAGAACCTTCTGTCCCTCCCAACTCTGTAGCCTTTATCCCAAACACCCAGTTGTTCCCCTTTCCCCCCCGGAAGCTCAGTTCCAGTCTCCCCTGTTCAAGCTACATCTCCTCCTGGTTCTCCTCCACCTATCATACCTATGGCCGGTGCCAATCCCCTTAGAAATAGAATGGATGCCATAGTGGATGCAATATATGCTTCTCTAATCTTACCTCAGCCCATGAATTCTCTCCCTGCTCGAGATTACCTAAAATACATGCCCAAATTCATAGGGGAAGAAGATATAACTGCTGAATAACACCTGGATGCCTTCTACAGTTATGCAGACAATCTAAATATTGAAAATGAGGATGTCTGGATGAGAGTCTTTATTTAGAGCCTTGATGGTGAATCTAGGAAATAGTTTAGGGGACTGACCCCTAGATCCATTGCTGGGATCGAGGCTTTGGATGACATTTTCTTGAGGCAATGGGGGGATAAAAATGACTTCATGTATTATATCACAGAGTTTGGGTCCCTAAAAATAAAAGAGGGAGAATCTATCTTTGACTTCTCCAAAAGATTCAACAAAATGTACAATAAGATCCCTATTGAGATAAATCCTACAGAAGCCTCCGCCAAAATTACTTATGCTAGTGCTTTTGACCTTGATTTCTGCCTCCTGTTAAGAGAGAGAAGAGCTACTTCCTTGGATCACATGCAAGATGTAGCACTGGAAGTAGAGTCCAATGTATTGGTAGTTGTCAAACTTAGGAATAAAGTTGACATAGACAAAGGAAGGGGGAGATCTGAAGCCTCAACCTCTGGCTCCTCTCCACCCCACCCTCAAGTAGACAAATTGACCAAGATGGTAAAATCCCTATCTGTAAAGATAGAGAAGATGAAATTTGAAGGGAAGCAAGGTTATAAGAATTCCCAAAGTATCGAAAACATAGGAAACTTTAGAAGACCAAATAATACCCCTCAAATACTCCCAAGAGAACATTGAGGCAAATATAGAGATGATCAAAGAATCCAAGCTCCTCTCCAAAATAATCCCATTGCTGATGAGGAAGGAGAGGAAGAAGAGATCGACCCAAAAATCCACTGTCTTGGAGATACCTCCTCTTTTCCTCATTTGACCCAATCCGCATACGAGGAATCTCTCATGGACCATCAGCTGAACGAACTGAGCAAAGAGACATGGCCAGTGACAGTCCAAACATATATAATCTCAGGTCCAAGAAAAAATAAGGAAAACCTGATGTTCCTGAGAAGCCTGCCAGAGCAGAGAGGCTTGCTAAAGATGTAGAAAACAAAAAAAAAGGTAAGAAAGTTCAAACCCCCTCTCCAGTGGCCAAAATTCCCATTCCAGAAGTAAAATAAATCCTAAATCCCACGTCCCCTTTTAATCTCGAGCATGAAATTTAGAAAATTAGGATCCTTATACCCCTCTCCGAGTTAGTCAAGCATGAAGATTTCAAAAGGATCCTCTCTAAGATGTTGTTTCCTGAACCAACAGATAATCCCATAGACTCAATCAATTTGCAAGATGAAAAGACAACAATCATCTTAGGTCAGATGGTAGAAGACAGAGATGATTCATCCCCTCCCTTATATACCTCACTAAACATACATGATAAGGTGCTACATAACTACTTGATGGACTCAGGAGCATCTCATAATCTCATGCCCAAAACTGTCATGGAAGAGCTTGGATTAGAAATCACAAAATCTTATCATGATTTGTATTCTTTTGATTCAAGGAGGGTGCAATGTCTTGGGGTTATCAAATACCTATTTGTGACATTGTTTCAGCTGCCCATGAAAAGTGTGGTCATGGAAATTGTAGTGGCTGATGTTCCCCCCGATTTTGGCATGCTTTTGTCGAGATCTTGGATAAAAAAATTTGGGGGAACCTTGCAAATGGACCTCACATATGACACTATTCCTTTGTTTGGGGGGAAACATAAAAGACTTTATAGGGAAGCCTAGCTAGCCTACATTATTAGTGATGAAGCAGACCCCACCAACCATCCTATTTTTTCACTTGACACTGATTTGGGGTCTAGTTTATTGCGGTTCACTGATGCTCCTGAACTACCTTTAGAACTCAGAAAACAGTCCACTTCTTTTCCTGAAGTTTCCCCTTCCATTAGCCTTGTCTAGAAATTTTTTTTTTGATGGATCTTCTTCCAAGGTGAGTGATGGTGCTGGAGTAGTATTTATTTCTCCTTCTCAAAAGACCACACCTATGTCGTACAAATTAGAATTTGAAACTACCAATAATGTGGCAGAATATGAAGCCCTTGTTCTGGGTTTGAGGGCTGCAAAAGACATGGGGATTAAAGAAATATCTGTGTTTGGAGATGCTGAATTGGTTGTTAATCAAGTCATGAATGTTTTCCAAGACAAGCATCCTAGACTCAGATATTATAGAAATGAAGTGTGGGATTTAATGGACAATTGTTTCTTAGCTTTTAACATTTCATTCATCCCAAGACAAGAGAATAAAATGACTGACTCTTTGGCTATTTCAACAAGCAATTTCAAATTCCCTTGGCCACCTAAACCAGGTATGACATAGAGGTAAAATATAGACCCTTTATTCCTGACAATGTCAAGCATTGGAGGGTATTTGAGGATGATCTTGAAATCAAGAGGTTCCTGGAGATTGTTGATGAATTTTCTTCTTTACACATAGATCAAGATCATGATTATGAAAGTAACCCACATGCTGATGTGTTTTTAGAGAAAATTATTGATCATCACATTGTGCAGTTGCCTAACAATCACATTCCAAAGGGGCTGGTCCCTTTGGAAAGGATATTTGATAGTAATGATGTGGCAATGAAAGCTAAGAGGTCGATTGATGATGCTGAGATATCTGAGTGCAACATTGGTACAGAGGAGAATCCAAAATTTGTCAAGCTCTCAAGCAGCTTGTCGAGGGAGAAAAGGGCCGAGTATGTTGAGTTATTAAGGGAGTTCATTGATGTGTTCGCCTGGACCTATGAATACCTCATAACATACGACATAAGCATTATTGAGCATAAAATACCGCTCGAGGAGGAAGCTAAGACGTTTAGGCATAACATGAGACCTATAAATCCTATGGTGCTGCCTATCATGGAGAGGGAGGTAAATAAGTTGTTGGATGCCTAGATCATCGTGCCTTTGAGGTATTTTGAGTGGGTAGAAAACTTGGTCCCGGTGAGGTAAAAAGTTGGAGAGATCAGATTTTGTGTCGATTTCAGAAACCTGAACAAAATCTCAAAGAAGGACAATCACCCCTTGCCGAAGATGGAACATATATTGCAGAGGGTGACTGGTGCATCAAGGATGCCCATGATTGACAACTTCTCTGGCTACAACCATATTTCTATCTTACCTGAAGATAGATATAAGACAACCTTCACCACTCCTTGGGGTACATTTATGTATGATAAGATTCCCTTTCGATTGATGAACGCAAGGGCGAACTTTCAATGAGCCATGGATATATCCTTCATTGGAGAAAAGGACAAGTTTGTGGTCATATATCTATATGACATTAAATTTTTCTCCATATCTGATATAGAGCATCATGATCATCTAAAAAGGGTTTTCTTGAAATGCAGGAAATTTGGCCTCTCCTTAAATCCCAATAAATCATTGTTTGCTGTGAAGGAGGGAAAATTACTGGGGCACATAGTATTAGCTGATGGATTCAAGATTGATCCCAACAGGGTAGAAGAAATCCAAACCTTGTCAATCCCAAGATCTAGGAAAGAAGTCTATTCTTTCTTAGGAAATAATAATTTTCTAAGGAGGTTTGTTTCCAACTTTGCTGAAATGATAAATCTTATACCAACCATGTTGAGGAAAGGAAATGAATTTAAGTGGACTGCTGAGTCTCAAAGTTCCTTTGATTAGATAAAAAAGGCCTTGAATGAAGAACATGTGCTTATCAACCCTGATTACTCAAAGGATTTCCTTATTTTCTCATTTGCTTCATTTGACATAGTGGCAACTATTTTATTGTAGAAGAATGTTGAAGGGTTGGAGCATCCCATTTCCTTTTTTAGTTGGGAACTGAGAGACGGTGAAGTGAAATATGACATCATGGAGAAACAAGTCTATGGCTTGGTGAAAGATCTCAAATATTTCAGAGTTTATGTTCTGCACTCAAAGATCATTGCATATGTTCCTTCATCTTCTGTGAAGGAAATTCTCATCCAACCTAACATAGACAAAAAAAGAAGATCCTTGAATTCGATCTGGAGATCAAGCCCACCAAATTGATCAAAGGTAAAGTTTTAGCCAAGTTGCTAGCTGAGGCTAATTGCAAATATTTGGGGGTAAATTTCATCAAGACTTTCTCAAAAAATCATCAGTCTGAGGTATCTGAAGAAAGTTCTCAAGCCAACCCTCCATTAGGGGGATGTCCTTGGTACAAGGACATTATATACTTCTTACAGAAGTTCCAGCCCCCTGATGACATGGAAGGGAGCAGGGATAGAGCTTTAAAACTCAAAGAAATTAAATATTGCCTCATTGATCAAGTCCTATATTGGAAAGATCCCCTGGGAGTGCTATTAAGATATTTAGACCCACAGGAAGCACAAAAGACTATCTCTGACTTCTATGATAGTTTGTGTGGGGGACATCAATTCTGGAGAACAACGTCTTACAAAATTCTCAAGGATGGATATTTTTGGCCTACTCTATTCGTTGATGTCTGTGAAAAAGTCAGAGCCTTTATCAAGTGTCAGAAATTCTCGGGGAATCAACATCTAAAGTCCTTTTCATTGAAGCTTGTGGTTGCTTCAAGGCCCTTCTAGAAATGGGGCCTAAACTTCATTGGGGAAATCCATCCTGCCTCAAGCGGTCAACACAGATGGATCTTGACCGCCACACATTATTTTACCAAGTGGATAGAATCTATCCCCACAAGGAGTGCTTCTCATAAGGTGATCATTGGTTTTCTAGAGGATATCATAGTGAGGTTTGGTTGTCCAAGTAGGATTGTCACTGACAATGATGCATATTTCAAGGCTGAACCATTGATCCGGTTCTGTGAGCAGTTCAGAATCAAATTGATTCATTCTACTCCATAATACCCCTAGGGAAATGGACTGGAAGAGTCCTCTAATAAAAGCCTCATTAAAATCATTAAAAGACTGTTAGAAGATAACCAGAAAGCATGGGACTCAAGGATCAAATTTTCTCTGTGGGATGACAAAGTGACAACAAAAAGGTCTCTGAGCATCTCTCCTTTTCATCTTGTGTATGGGATTGAAGTAGTTCTCCTTTCTCAGCTCGCCTTGCCTGTGGTGAAATTATTTCAAGACTACCAAGGTGAGACTAATGACATGACCAGAAGGATTCTACAACTGGTTGAAGCGCAGTAGGCGAGGGAACAACTTCTGAATAGAGCGCATGACCATCAACAGAGGATCAAGAAGGATTTTGACAGGAAGGTGAGAAAATAAATTTTCCATTTGGGATATCTGGTACTGAAATGGGATGCTCCTAAGCAGGACAAAGGAAAGCACATGAAATTTGAGGCCCTGTAGATAGGCCCTTTCACAATATCTGAGATATTTCCTAATAATACTTACAGGTTGCATAATTTGGAAGGAAATGAAGTTTTTAGTGGCCCTGTAAATGGGCATTTTCTAAAGAAGTTCTTTAGTTGATCCATGAGTGGCTCCCATGTCTTTGTAAATATTTTTTTTCTTTTGTTTTAGTTTTATAAGAGACTCCATAGCCCAATAGAAAGGTACTGAAGCTGAAAAAGAGTTCTTGGCATCTCACAGGGAGAAATCCATCCCCCATGGAGCCTAATGTTATCACATGTATTTGTAAGGGGGGTGTTTTCCCTAAGAAATTGAACCCTTGGCGAAAAAAATGGAAAGAAGCAGGCTAAAAACCCACAAAATTCCACTTATCCTAAGTTTTCTGAGCTTGGTTGTGTCATGCTAAGAAACAAATAAATTTGTGTGGCTGAGATCCACGCGCCTAGATCTACAACGAAGGATCCATATCAGACCCCCCTCGACATTCTGCCTTTAACTGGGGTGGTCCGAGTTGGTGGTTTTGGAGTGCGGGACCCCCACTAATGTGTCGCCCTCTCCTAAAATCAACCCCCCCCCGCTCAAAACCTCTTACCATTGCCTATCCCCTCCGAGTAGACCACTTACCACCCTCACTTACCATCATTTCTCCTTTCTCCATCTGTCCCCCACTCCATCTCTCTCCTCTGCCTGTCACATCTCCCGCTCCCCTTTCACCTTCTATTAGTGCACACTTGTCCTGCACTCACCCTTGTGTCATATCCCTTATCACTTCTTCCTATCATCTCCCACCATGTGTACTCCCTCCCACCTCCACCTAGGAGGAATTTCCCCACTATGCCTACCACCGTTGTCCCTCCTCGGCTTCCACGTCACATTCTCATGCCACTTCCCTGTTGTGCCTGTACAACTTAGTGCCAACATCTCATCATTTGCACTTTCCCTATTATCTTCCCTTCACCACTTCTGTCCACATGGCCACCCCTCACCTCATCTCCACATAGAGTGTGCCAATTTCCCCCGTTTGGTCACCGTCCATTCACTGCTTCGTGTCGATTTATCCATACATTGCGTCAGCCTCCATTCCTTCCTGCTAATCTCACTGTGAGCTCCCAAAGAAAATCCAGATGGAAGAATGCGAAGGCCTCCACATTCTATAGGTGTATATTTGACTGGGGCCTTCCCTGAACCCAATGAAGAAGCTATTGAAGCAGTTGGTGGTGGTTGGACATCGCTTCCACCATAAATGGAATCCTGAGAAAGCACTGTCATCTGGTCAACTCATTTGTAGGCCTGTTCTGGAATGTGATTGCGTCTGAGTGAAGTTCACAACTGACCAGAGACTGCATGCACAGTCTACCAGGAAGCATGCATACGCAATGCCTTCATTGCGAAGACTCGAGCATGGATGATCCAACCGAGTTGTTGTGATTATGTTGTAATGGATGTTTGGTTGCAACATTGTTGTAGCATTTTCGATTTCCTGAAACTCCGAGTCCAAGAGGATCTTGTTCTCTAAGATTTTCTTCACATGGCTTCTGGAAGACCTGATGTCTATAGAAAACCATTACACTTCCTTTTCAAGTTATTTCTCCTAGTCACCCTTACTACAACTCACTAACTGAAGTCGGATCAAGGCCTCATCTACTTGTGCATACCTTATCTAGTTTTTTGAGTTAGAGCAATATCTGCCTAGGCCCATGTCCATTCGACCACCTTAAATTTATTCTTTGTGACATAAACAACTGATGGGTACTGGGCTTACCCCTGTCACAATCAATATGTGACTTCTAGTGCTAACATAGTGGATGGCTTGCTGTATTTCCTTCAACTCCTTCTTGATTCTTTGATACAATGTTTCCTGCTTCGCTCCATGTCTCTGCAAGATATCCTATGAAGCGTCCTCGACAGATACGATGATTAGACTGACATCGTCCTCTGTGAGTACATTCTTCGACTGAGGCTTATTCACACGTGTCTTCTTTCTTGCCGAAGGTTTCTTTGGAGAAGCCTTCCTTTTCTTCGATGTTTCAACCTCAGTAGGGGGATGCTTCGACAATGTAAACTCAACTCTGTCTTTATTTTCTCCTTCTTCCCCTCCTTATTATTGGTTCACTTCATCTCCTCCTCCTACTATGGGTGAGTGAGGCCTACTTTCCTCCAAGGTGCTTTCCTCCTCATCACTTTCTATGTTTTGCACGTCCTCCTTTTTCTTCTTTTTCTTCTCACTAGGCTGTCCATCATGCTTGACCCGGGTGACCAAGGGACTTATAATGATGTTGGGGTTGAAGAGTTATGCATTTTCCACTGGTACAAGGAACTCTATTGGCCATTATTTGGCTATCTCCTCCATGTCTTCATCAGTCAACTTATAATAGGACTGCAACTCCTCCTTACTCTCATCCCTGCGCATAGTGATGTAGATAAAGTGTCAATCTTCATGGAACTTCACTAGCGGTCTGTACTAGTGCAATGTCTTTGGTGTCATGCATGGAAATTCCTCAATAACATGCTTCAGTTTCTGGTAGTAAGCATGGAAGATAATGTTCGACTTCCACTACTTCGACATGTCATTTGTATACCACAAGGTGGAGAACCTTGCAGCCAACAACTCCAATGGTTGAAATTATGGAAATGTCGCTCCTTATAGCATATTCCAAGTGACAAAGGTGATTAGTAAAAGTAACCAACTGAAATGGAATTCATAGCCTTGATCCTGCGCTTCGCGACAGTCCTTCTCGAGATCGTTTACGAGGTAACTCACCTAGTTCATTTACATTCACTCCACATACTTTATTGCAAGGTTTACTATGAATCCAATGACCTATGTGGGACAGTTCTTTCTGACGATATTTCCAACTATAAGATGACAAGCTAGGTGCATTGTGCCATCCTGGATGGAGGATACCTTGTAGCCTCGCTTTCCCTTTTCTACATTGCCATAATCCTCTTTTATGCGTTGTGCTAGGGATCAATCTAAAGTCTTCTCTGGGTAGAACTATTGAGGGTTTGGTCCCTGCATGCTCAGTCCTGTGGTCAGGTGGATCAACGTTGGATCCACAGTGATGTGCTTGTAAAGCCATATATATCCTCCGTGATAGCATGAAGAAAGGATTTTAATGCAAGCGTTAACCTCCTCATGTTGTCCAAAGTGAGGGATCTTCATCACGTTTAGAATTTTTGATCGCATGAGATCCTTAATCCATGGATGGGAGACTATGCATGGCTTATTCCCAATCATCTTCATCAAATACCTATGCGACGCGAGCATCACATAGTTCTTATGATCTCCGAGGTTGAAGTCGTTGTTCTTCAAGGCTGGGATCTGTCCTAACTGGGGTCCAACTACGTGTATCCCCTTTGGGATGTACACAATGATCAATGTGTACTTGAATTCATGTGGGATACTGTCGCATGTAACCGCTCCAGCCAAAGGTGGTATATAATATGGCAAGACCGATGGGATCTTCTTCGCATTAGCCAGATCATCGCAATGTTTTCTTCTCTTCTTAGTAGTACGACTAGAATGATGTCCAATCGAGGGGAATTCTTGCAGTACTCCAGTCGATGACACTTGTATTCCTACAGAAATAACTCTCTTATCCATGAGCTTCATGAGAATCTTCTCCATAGACTTTTCTAACATGCTCTGTTTGCCCGAAATTCACACTTGTAACCAAATAGATCGGGTAGGCAAATAGAAAAGAAAGGTAATCAGATGAATGGAGAGGTCTATAAATCATAGCGCGATACACAATCGATTCTTTGGTAGCTTGGATAATCACGGGTGGAAAAAATTGGTCCCGACGCAGTGTTCGACGGGTTAAATAAGCAAGTGTCGTAACAGATTCCTCCAATGACCAGGAATGCATTAATCGATACGAATCAACCCATTATGGCACGGTCTCAACAGTCCATTCGCTCATAACTACATTTTCTAGATATTCTAGGGCATTATTCTAATGGTCGAGGCACCTCCAATGGTCATATAACTTCATTGTGGAAAAGTTCCATTCTGTGTGGTTCTTATGTTCTAGTGAGGTTCAAGTTCTGTAGATCTGTCTCCTGCGAAGTCTTCTTTGGGACTTCCTGTAGTTTTTCTAAATTGGCTTTCTTCTTACTGAGCTTCCTTGCTTTCTTTCCTATGACCTGAGTCTCTATATTCCTCTTTCCATTCTTATTCTTATATTCTCTTAGCATAGTGACTTTGCGCTACTGATGTTCTTTCAAAGGGTTCAAAGATAATGTCTCTTCTCTTATTAACTCCAGGGTAGGTATTCTTCTTTCTTGCATGGATAGGTCCTTCAAACCTTTTTGCATTATTTCAACTTTGATAGCTACTTCTCTTTCATTATGCTACTTCAACTCAATTTCTTGTTCTTCTATCAGTTGATCTATTCTTCTAGCTATGAGATCCCTTAGTTCTTGATTTTTATTTTCTATGGCTTCCTCCTCTGCTTTCCTTCTGATCTGAACCTTTTTAATCCAATTCTTTCCTAACAAAAGTGAAAAATGGGCGTTGTTCTCAACAAACTTAATGAATTCAACATATTCTTCAGTCGATGTTTCATGAGAAATCATAGGTATATTAGTAACTCTTCCACATAGGGTTATCATCTTTCCTTTAAACAAGCCTATCCTTCCCAATGAAGGTATCATAGCAGGCTTTTCCAAAATTTCCCAAGTGCTTTCTGGAATAATGTTCACATGTGTTTCTTCATCTAATACACAGTCTATGTCAAAGTCTTCTATTCTTGTAACTATGCGCTGGTTTTCTTTCAGGATCTCTGGTAAAATGATGTCTTTGTGATCATCCATTACTTCTTTTAACTGTATTAACATAGTCTCTAACTATTTTTCTTTATGATTCTTTAACATATCCTTAGTCTCTTGACCTTCTTTATAGTTTTCTTGTCTCATGTTCATATTTTCAACTTTAGCAATCATTCTTAGTCAATCCTCAACCTCATGACCAATAGCTTTACAACAAATACAAATAAGACATGTACCAGGGCATTCCTTAGCAAGAGGTCCCAATATTCTGCAATTATAATAGACTGTTAATTCTCTCTTTATTTTAAATGATCCCCAACCTCTCCTGTACTGCACACTGGGATCACGGTGATGGACCTGCAATTTGCAAATATTCCTTCTAGGTTCCTGCATCCACTTATAAGTCCAAAAATTCTTTCTATGTATCGGAATAACATATTTTTCTCTATTTAGATCAAATCTTTCTTCTAACTATCCCCTAACATTCAGAATAGGACAAAATCTATAAAACATACCTCGATTCATGCTTTCGAAGCAAAAAATTGCACTTATCTTAGCTTTACCAGAACAAAAAGATTTAATATCTTACCTCTTTCCCTCAGATCAGGTTTCTTTCTTAGCACCAGGCTTCGCAAGTTAAGTAGAATACTGTGCACTACAAAAAAATATCTACACACAAAGATTTCTCTTTTCTTCAGTTCCCAACGATCATAGTTTCAGGTCCCGACAACGGAACCATTTGTTGGCATAGGGGTAGACCCAGGGTTCAATGCTTCAACAACGCACCAAAAAAACCCTAACTACCGGCCCTTTCGACAACACCTATGAAGCAGATGAAGTCTCACCCGAGGTAGAGGCAGGGGGGGTGTTATCAAATTAATTTGTAAGAGGGGGGCGTTTTCCTAAGAAGTTGTCCCATTGGAGAAATAATTAAAGGAAGTAGGAAAAAACCCACCATTAAGATTATATCCTAAGTCGGAGGTGCGATGTGATGTTTTGGCATGACATGATAAGATACATGCAAATATGGGCGATCGAGAGCCAAGCACCCCAGATTGACAATTGATGGCCATATTGGGGCCTCAACATGCGCACAGGATAAAAAGGGTAGAGTGAGTTGGGAAAAACAATCGTGGTTTGTGAAGGTGCTACATGTCAGCTGTTGGAGCCACCTTTGTTTTTCTAGCCCATCACAAATTTCATTCTTAATGCTCGAAATCAAAAGATGGTTTTCATATTTTCCCTTTGTGGTTTCAAAATCTCTGAAGCTTTATCATGCGAGAAACGATGATTATTATACTCTCGAGGCGAGTCCTACCTTTCATAAAAATGTTTCCTCTTTTGTTCTACCTTGGGATCTCATAGGTCGGATGCTATAAATCACGTAGTTCACACGTCCCTAGTAATGAAACGATGAAGTTGTTTTAATTTTTTACCCAGGGCAGTAATAGGAGTAAAGTTTTCCTAAACCATGATTAAACGTCATCGGGTTTTCGCACCTCGACGTTCACCAAATCCAAAAGTTTATTGTCGTAGCCCCGATAGCTGAGAACATAAAGTCCTTATTTTAGTAACCAGTGTCAAGGTTAAAAGTAAAAGCTAAACCATGGTAAAAGTCCTGTCGGCAATTCGCCACTCGACGTTTTCTTTTTAAAAACTTACACCGTCTAAACCCTGACTCCCAAAATCATGATAAGGATATAAACGTAATTAATTAATCACTTAATCTGAGTTTATCTTCCCTTTTTAATTGAGTTGTATTATTGCGATCTTGTGGTTTTGCAGCTCGGCATGCAAACTTCTCGGAAACTTACCTTCGAAGAAAGAGCCGATGTTCTGAAGTTCCAGGAACATCGACGTAGTTGTCTTCCCGCAGTGTTGTGGGGTGAGAGTCTGAGTACGGTGGAGATGAAACAAAAAGATGCTGAAGGCTCTAAGGATGTGAATCCGGATCAAGAAAAACACCAGGATGAGGGAGAGCAAACCAAGAGTCCGAAAGCAGAAATAAAGACTCTCGACCCTCCGAAGAAGCAGAGTCTGGTTACTACTCCGGGAAAATCAGCAAAGCAGGTCAGAGAACCTATCACATCAGTTACTCCCTTGCAGTTGACTCAGGGAAATATTGATGCAAGATGGATCTTCAATGAAGAGTTGAGGCCTATAAGGGTAGAAGAGCTCCCTCCGAATGAGTTATTTTTCGATAATAAGAGAAAGGCAGTGGTAAAGAGGGAATTCTATCAGGAAGGAGAGTCAACAACCAAGAAATACAAAGTCATAAACGATGGGAAGGACAAGAAGAATGAACAATTCACGACTAAAATAGCAGGGACATTAGGAGCATATGCCTCGGAGAATCAATTTTCAGTCGGGCTTTTGAAAAACCAACTTAAATGAAAAAATCGCCTCATTAGGACCCTTGAAGCCAGACTAGCTAGGGAAACAGAGACTACCAAAGACCAGGCGAGCGTAGGAATAGAGAAGGCAGGTTGGCTGATAAAAACGAGATAGAGCTACTCAAGACTAAGCTCGAGCAAGCACAGCTGGTGGTCCGGGATGGTAAGATGCAAGCGAGCCAACAAAAGGATTTGATCGAACAACTACAGGCTAGGGTGGAGATCACCGAGAGTAGAATGATAAACATAGGGATGTTCAAATCCCAGGCGATGGAGATTCAGAGCAGAGTCTCTGCGGCCCAATGAAATTTACTCGCTAAGGTAGAAGAGATCCAAGACAACTATTTGCTAGTAAAAACAGGTTTCAAAGAACTTATCTACTAGAGAAAGGGAAGCTAGAGTAGCACGGGTTGCCTTCTAAGAGGCTGTGATAGCCACAAATAACAGGGGTTCAGGAAGTACTCCCAGGTTCACCATTTCGAAGAAGACCAAAGGAAACATTCTATTAAAATAATGGGATCACAACATCATGGAAGGCAAGATGCAAGCCAAAAGGGTAACAAATTCCTTAGAAGAGGCCTTTAGTGCTATAGATGGCGATCTTCTAGGCATTGATAGAGGAGGTAATGGCGAGGCATTGATGCAAATGAATATGGAAAAAATCTCGCTTGATCTAAAGGAAAAAGAGGATAGAGATTCGGCCGAGATCTCCCAAGTGACTATGGTGGACATAGTCCAAATAGACAAATGTATGATTAAACCAAGCGCGCAATTATGCACTATTGACATCATAGACAAACAGATGGGAGACAGGCTACCGCAATAAGCCCGAGACTATTACTCTTTTGAAGCCAACTGTCAAGCAGAATCGTCGAGGTTGATATCTCAGCTAGTTGAAAGATGTGTCACCTGTACCGAGCATGCACGAGGACAAACTTCTGGCACCAAGTGAAGATAGAGAAGAAGAAATGGAGTGATTTCTCTCCTTCCTATCATAACTGAAATATTTGTAACGATTGAGATTCTATCTTATTGTAAAACTATATAAATATACCATAGAAAGAAAGAAAAAGGGCTGGACCTTTTTGTGTCAATTGTAACTAAGTTTTTACATTTTGAGAGTTAATACAAAGAAAATCTGAAGATTCTCAATTCCATCACGACTGTGTTATGAGTTTGTTTTCTTGTATCTCATATTTTCATTTCATTTCATATTCATAACTGGTGAATGCTTTGTTATAATTTAGTGTGACCACTACCATAGTGAATGAATTTTTGGTTTTCTGTAATTGTTTACTATTTTTCCTCTGTCCCAGTTATTAGTAGGTGTAAGACCAGTCAACACTTTCAGAATTCTACATATATTTTATGCTACATCGGGTTATTTCCTTATAGTTTTCCTCTTTTGTTTATACGTGAGATTCTCCCTTGATAGGAGCCTTACACCATAGACAGCTAAATGTTTTTCTCCCACCTCATACCTTTTATTAAGATATAATTCAGTTATGGGAAAGAGCCTTTGATTTGCACCCTGTTTTATTTCCAAAATCATAAATTCTCTTTTATACGACCAAATTGAGACAACACTTAATTTCTCTCTAAAGTTTTTTAGTTTACTGTTCCTCCATGACTGTAGCTAAACCAACACAACCCAATATCAAATCCGGATTACCAAATCAAACTCACATTGCCTTAAACCTTTTCGACACTATTCTTAAAACAACCACTACCCGGGTTGAACTCGAACGTTCATGGGCAGCGATCGAACATGATATAGCCATCCAGGAACAGTTGGAAGCTAGACAACGCCAACGTATAAATCTTCCTTAGTTTCCTTTTTCGAAGGTTGAAATTTCTCTCTTCTCCACCTTTTACCCACTTTCGGATGCCTAGACACTGTACTTCTAAGCCTTAAATACAGACTTTGGAACAACATCTTTCTAGCACCGTTGCTGGGGACCGAAGTTACGAAACCTTTTTCCCTGGGAAAATGACATTTGTTTTTCATTGAAAGTGTTACCCTTTGATAGTGAACAAAGAGTACACATCTTTTTAAGGCTTTTCAATATTTCCCTTGGCGACTCCACAAATAATAAACTGGCATCCAGTCGAAGGAATACCAGACAAAACCCGGATGGTAAGAAGATTACGCCCGTTACCGATCTCGAAAAGATTCTAAAGGTGAGAGGCTCTCTTAAGCCAACTGCTGGAGTCTACAAACTTAAAACCCCACAACTGAAGACTAAGAGTCCTTCTGAACCCTCAAATTCACTCAGTCCTCTCTTTGATACTAAAGATTTAACGTCAAATTGCTCCGAAGTTAGGAGTGAGATTCATCCAAAAGTCCCCTTAGTACACAAAGGAAAGGGCCCTCTTGAAAGTTCGTCGGTAGTGGACATACCATCTTTCCTTCAGGTAAATTTCCCAACCTCACCTAATTCTGAAGAGTGTGTTACACATTTGGTTTCCACACCCGTCGGTTCTCCCGATTTTGTCTCTTGCAAATCTAAGGAACTAAGTCCTCGTGTTTCTTATTCTTCCTCGCTGGATTTTCCTCCTCACGAAGAAAATAAAGATTCACTTTTAATTTTCCGAAACCCCCTTTTCAACTTTCAACAAATAACAATGGCATCTTCCGGAGGTGGAGGTGGAGGGTTTATAGGAGGTGGCGGAGGGTTTATCAGAGGAGGAGGGGGAGGATCTCCTCTAGGAGGAGCTGGAGGTCAAGGTCCTGCCCCCCCTCCTAGAGTGTTTTCGAAAGTTGCAGCCAAATATTCTCCCTTGGTATTGCCCGTCCCTCTACATGACCTTCCCGAAAATTACATAAAAAATTTGCCAAAATTCACCGGGGAAGGGGATCTGATCGCGACCAAACACATTAATTTATTTGATCAATTCACAGATATCCTAGGTATCGAACATGAAGACATATATTCAAGGCTTCTTGTTCAAACCTTCGAAGGCCTGGTCCAAACTTGGTTTCGAAGTCTACCTGCAGCTTCTATCTTGTCTTATGATGCCTTAGAAGATGCCTTCCTCAGACAGTGGGGCGAAAGAAAAGACCACTTATATTATTTAACCGAATTTGGGTCTCTAAGAAAAAAGAATTCTGAATCAGTCATGGAATTTATTCAAAGATTTAACAAACTGTATAACAAAATCCCTGCGGAGGTTAAATCGTTCCAACCCGCGGCCAAGGTAACTTTCGCGGGGGCTTTCGAACTAGATTTCACACTCCTTTTGCGAGAAAGAAGGGGAGCCACCCTAAACTGAATGCAGGATGATGCAGTAGAAATAGAGTCTAATATGATGGCTTCGGGTAAGCTTAAAGCTAAATTAGAAATGCGAAACCGAGAAACTAAATGCTTTAGAGAACAAGCTGGCCCGTCAGGGTCTAATAGATCCACAGATGACACGGTAGAAGAGTAATTGAAGAACTGTTAAATAAAATATCCAGAATGGAGCTCGAACAAGAAAAAGCTAATTCTTTCCCCAAAAAGGATTTCAAGAGGAACCCCAACCCCCTGAACCAGCAAAGACAAATAAAAAAAGAAGATAAAAAAATACAAGCTCCCTTAAAGAACGAAAATTTTATAGGAGCGAACGATTTTCAAGACTTCGAAGATTCGGATAATGATGTCACGAACTTCAGTGATGACTGCACACAACCATATCTGACTTGAGAAGATTATGAAAAATATCTAAACACACAACAACCATCAAATAAGGGTGAAGAAAGTGATCATACTGACCTTTGTGAAGCTCAACAAGAAACTGAGATGATAATGGCTGAGATCCAACCCAAGTATAACTTAAGATCTACGAGTAATCCCACCTCAACCGCTCAACCAAAGAAAATCCTCCAAAGAGGTCAAACTTATGAGCCTACTCCAGAAGAGAAATTATTACCCAACAACAAAACCAAAGTAGTAAGCACACAAGAGTCCGAAGTGGAAAAAGTTTAGACCCAAGCACAAGGAACCGAAACAACTAATAAAATTACATATTCAACCAGGACCATGAGTAATAAAGTGGTCCAGACGAATAAGTCGGAAAGGAAGGATTCAAAAGTCTCAACCAAAGAAACAGACAAGGTGAGCAGAGATTTCAGTTTTGAAAACTAGATAAATAAAATTAAGATACCAATCCCTTTGGTAGAATTAGCAAAAAACGTCGTTTATCGGAAGCAGATTACAAAAGCGATGGGTGTCTCTGAGCTAGAAAGCCAGTCTGATGTTTTAAACCTATGACAAACCCAACATCACTTTTGGTCCCCATTTGGAAGGGGCCAAAAACACCATTGCTCCCTTTTATATCACTTTAAATGTGTATGATCAATTTCTACATAATTGCATGTTAGACTCCGGAGCCTCCCATAACATTATGCCTAAGATTATCATGGACAAATTGGGTCTTCAGATCACTAGGCCTTATGGATACCTTTACTCTTTTGACTCAAGAAGGGTTAAGTGTATGGGAATGATTAAGGACTTAGTAGTTACCTTGGCACAGGTCCCGGTTAAGAGTATCCTGATGGATGTGGTTATTGCAGATATTCCTCCCAAGTATGGCTTACTATTGTCTAGGTCATGGGGAGCCAAGATGGGGGGTTCCCTTCAATTGGATATGATGTTCACCACAATTCCTGTGTTTGGCAGTCAATTTACTCGGTTGTACAGAGAAACGAGATTAGCATATACGGTTAGCGACCCTCAAAACTCGAACAATTTCCCTATTTACATTGCGGATCAAGATCTGGGAAATTGTATTTTGTCTTTTGATGATGGCTTAGATGGTTGTCCGGAGGAAAACGATATAGAGTAGGAAGAGTCAAGTTACATGATATAATATCTGTGTAGCACCGATGTCTGGAAAATTTATTTTGATGGTGCCTCATCTTCTGAAGGGGCTGGTGTAGGAGTGCTTTTAGTGTCTCTCGAAGGTAAATTCGTTGTTCCATTTTCCTACCGACTGCAGTGGGATATAGATTATACTAACAACGTATGTGAGTATGAAGCACTGGTCTTAGGATTGGAAGCTGATAAAAAGCTAAAAATAAATAACTTAGAGGTATATGGAGATGCAGAGTTAATAGTCAAACAAATAAACCGACAGTACCAAGCCAAGCATCCCAGATTAAGATCATACAGGAATTGTGCCTGGAATCTCATGGAAAAAAATTTCTCGTCCGTAAATTTTCACTTCATCCATTACGCAGAGAATTTACATGCTAATGCATTGGCTATAGCAGCTTCAACCTTCTCTCCTCCCACAACTTTCAAATTGAAGTATAACATAGAAATCAGACACAGACCATCCATACCAGACAATATCCAGCATTGGCAGGTCTTTGGGGATGATGAACAAATCAAGAAATTTCTTGAAGCAGTGGGTGAATTCTCCGAAACTCATGCAGACCAAGAAAATCAAAATGGCCCGATATGGATCATGCAAGAAGGGGAAGATCTCAAAGCCTTTTGAGAAAAAATTGCGGATCATCGTATGCTGGTCCTTAAAAACAACCAGATTTCGAAAGGATTGATTCCTTTAGAAAGACTTTTTGATCAGAATGACGTACCTGTAAAATCCACTCTACAAACCCAACCAGAAGAAGTGGAGGACTGTGATATAGGAACTGAAGCAGAATCTAGGATAGTAAAAATATCCAAGTTCCTTCCTCCTGAAATAAAAAGTAAGTATAAAGACCTACTCAGATAGTATAAGGACGTTTTCGCCTAGTCTTATGATGAGTTAAGAACATATGACACTTCCGTAATTGATCACAAGATACCTTTGAATCTTGGGGTCAAAACATTTAGGCAAAATCTTAGACAGATTAACCCCATTTTGTTACCTGTGATCGAAAAAGAAGTTAAGAAGCTTTTAGACACGAAAATAATCGTACCTTTGAGATACTCAGACTGGGTAGCAAACCTGGTCCCGGTCAGGAAAAAGAGTGGGCAAATCAGACAGTGTGTGGATTTCCGAAACTTAAATAAGTCGTCTCTCAAGGAAAACTATCCACTGCCCAAAATGGACCATGTATTAGAAAAGGTAGTTGGAGCAAACTGAATGTCTATGATCGACGGTTTCTCTGGTTATAATCAAATCGTCATGAATGAAAAAGACAGGGAAAAAACTGCTTTCACCACACCATGGGGTACATTCATGTATGACAAAATGCCTTTTGGTTTGATGAATGTAGGGGCCACATTCCAGTGCGCTATGGACATCGCTTTCATAGGAGAAAGGGATAAGTTCCTAGTCATTTACCTCGACGATTTGGCGGTTTTCTCTAAAACCAATGAAGAACACTTGATGCATCTTAAACATACTTTCGAAAAATGCCGCAGGTTTGTTCTATCTTTAAACCCAAAGAAATCACATTTCGCCATGCGGGAAGGTAAGATTTTGGGTCATATCGTATCTAGGTATGGAATCAGGATTGATCCTAAGAGGATTGAAGCAATAGATACTATAAATATTCCCAGAAATGTAAAAGAGATTCAATCTTTTTTAGGAAGAATAAATTTTTTACGAAGGTTTATCCTGAATTTCGCTGAGATTGTAAAATTGATCACATATATGTTGAAGAAGGACAACGAATTAAAATGAACAACCGAGGCCAAAGCATCGTTCTCACATATTAAGAAAGTCATAACCGAGGCACCTATGTTAGCAAGCCCCGACTATCTAAAAGATTTTCTTATCTTCTCATTTGCCTCCGAACACACTATCGCTGCGGTGCTCCTACAAAGGAACGAAGAAGGATTCGAACAACTGATCGCCTTTTTCAGCAAGAGCCTTAGAGACGCAGAAATGAAGTATTATATAATATAAAAATAGGCGTACGCCATGGCAAAAGAATTAAAGGCATTCAGAACGTATGTACTACACTCAAAGATAATTGCATACGTGCCTACCAGTTTTGTGAAAGATATATTGGTACAGCCAAACAACGATGGAAAAAGAGGGTGATGGCTCGCCAAAATCCAAGAATTTGATCTGGAAGTCAAACCGACCAAATTGATAAAAGGGCAAGGCCTGGCCAAACTCTTAGCTGAGTCAAATTTCAGAGCCCTAGATATAAATTGCTTGCAGGAAGGCGACGAAGATATGAACCTAAACGAGCTAAATGAGGAAACAGGTCCAAACAAGATCGAAGAGAAGTTCATATCGTCAGGCTGGTATAAAGACATAGTGTCATACCTGCTAACTTTAAAATGCCCAAATGAGCTATCACCATCTAAAGCCAGGACTTTAAAACTCCATGCAGTTAAATATTGTATCGCCGAAGGTCAGCTATATTGGAAAGATCCACTCAGTTTCCTGCTAGTATTTTTAGTCGAATCGGAAACTCAGCGGGTTATAGATGAATTTCATGAGGGAAGCTGTGGGGGGAATCACGCTTGGAGAGATACAACTTACAAGATTCTGAGGGTTGGGTACTACTGGCCAAAATGTTTCTAGGACGTTAATGCCAAAGTGCGTGCCTGCAATCCTTGTCAACTATTTGTAGGTAAACAGAAGCTCTCAACACTGCCCTTAGTTCCAGTCAAATCTGAAGCCCCGTTTCAACAATGGGGTCTAGACTTCATAGGCGAGATTAATCCCCATTCTAGTGCTCAACACAAGTGGATCCTAATCGCAATAGATTATTTTACTAAATGGGTGGAATCCATCCCAACCAAAAGGGCGACAAACTCAGTGGTAATCGATTTCTTAGAAGACAACATTTTGTCAAGATTTGGTTGCCCCCGAAAGATAGTTACTGACAATGCCCAATATTTTAAATCTATGGATATGATCAGTTTCTGTCAGAAATATAACATCGTTCTTGGCCATCCCACAACATATTACCCCCAGGGAAATGGATTGGCCGAATCATTTAACAAGAGTCTGGTAAATATAATCAAGAAAGTATTGAATGAAAATAAAAGGTCTTGGCATGTGCACTTAAAATACGCATTGTGGGCGAATTGCATAAGCACAAAAAGGTCAATCATCATTTTTCCTTTTCAGATGGTATATGGGACCGATGTTGTGATACCTATAAACCTAGCGCTCCCAGTGATGAAGTTATGGCAAGATCAAAATGAAGAACCCAATCATGTCACAGAAGGATAAATCAATTGATCGAGGTTCAACAACATAGAGTCGAAGTAGATGAAAAGATGCAGAAGTACCAAGATAACATGAAGTCATTATTCGACCGCAAAGAAAAGGACAGAGATTTCCTCCCAGGTGATTTAGTGTTAAGGTGGGATGCAAGAAAGGAAGAAGCAACAAAACATGGTAAATTTGACCACCTTTGGTATGGGCCATTCAGGGTCTCGGCTTTGGAAGGAAAAACTTATTTCCTACTGGAAAATATAGGCGAAGAAGTCCTCAATGCCCCTGTCAATGGGCGATATATGAAGCATTATATGACGTAACAATCACCAAAAATAAAAATAAATAAATAAATTTTGTGTACATATATATATATTTTTCATTTAATCATTGCTCTTGATTTTTTTTTTTCGTTCATGAACTTTCAACACATTTCGGATAGCCCCTATAATATTCGTATTTTCCTCTTATAGGATTCTAGCTACATACAAAACAAGCAGGAGAAGTAAACTAAAAGTCGGTGTTAGAAATAAATAGGCTTAAACAGGTGATACCTAAGAACATTCGTATTGCGCAAAGAAATTGAAATGAAAAGGTAAAGACAAGATTTCTCAAAAGACATGATCTAAAGGACTATTAAAGAAAACTGAGGTAACCTCACTCAAACAACAACATCAGTTGAACTGATAAACAACAGAGTTGTTTCTTGGTTTAATAATCTTTGAAAAATTAAGAAAATTTAAATGATTCACCCAATTTAAAAATAATCAGTCAAAGTAAAGTATCCCCGAAAATATCTGCAAGAGTCAGTTTTGAATTTTTGACCTCTGTAGCTTCAGTCGGTAAGTCACTACCTGACATCCTTTCTATATTCGGGTTTACCTTTCAAAAAAGTCACCATATTTTCGTTTCATATACAAAGGGATAAGAGTTTTTCGTTTCAACCTCGTGAGCTTCAAAGCAGATTGTGGAAAGAAAGCGGGTCTTCACAACCACTCAATCCCCTGATAATAGAAGGAACGTTTAGAGTGATCCTAAATTTCCTAGGTTTTTCAACGACATCAGAGGATTGAAGCTTGCTCAAATAGAATTCCCTAAGAAAGTTATTTTCCTTTTTCTCCCTAAGAACGAAGGTGTTGTGAAGGTCAAGGGAAGGTTGGTACCGAGTAATCAAAGTAAGTTGACAGACCTATAATGCAAAATATTACACAGATATCAGCCCTGATACAAACTGATTACCTCCATCTTTGCACTCTAAAAAGAAAATTATAAGATAGGTGGTGAAAGGAAATTCAGAAATGATTGCCCCCACCTAGTCCAAGAGACGATGAAACGAAATTCACAAATGATTGCCCTCGTCTCAGCATTTAAATGCATGAATATATTTCGAAGTGGTGAAAGGAAATTCAGTAAAAGGGGCCAGATAACTTCAGCGAGGTACTGAACAGGATCACTAGAAGTGAAGCAATATCTGAGATATCTGTAAGGCTATTATACACGAATATCACTCTACTTCAGTAACCAATTCTTTTTAAAAACCTGATCTACATCCCAAGTTCAGACGAGACTTCCCAATTAAAAACATACAATCTTCTTCTTTTGATGCAAGCTGATAGACGCAAGATCTGTTGGGTCTCCTAGAACTATTTTGATTGTCTTAAAGAAGACCTGAAATTAGTAGCAGGAACGGGAAAGTCATGAAAGGGACTGCAGCTAAGTTTAAAAATAATATTTGAGTTTGAAAAAAGCTTTTCAAGGTAAAAAATGAAGTCTCTTTCCCCCTTCGATACCCTATTCTCAGGAACCTTTTCGCCTGATTGAAGCTATTGACTCCATCTACCCAATATTGGCACGTGGTCTACTGTTCTTCCTGCCTTACAAGAAAGTGGTATCCCTAGTTGGAGCCTATGTTGGAGCCGCCTTTTTTTTTCTATCCCGTCACAAATTTCATTCTTAATGCTTGAAATCCAAAGATGGTTTTCATATTTTCCCTTCGTGGTTTCAAAATCTCTGGAGCTTTATCATGTGAGCAACGATGATTATTATACTCTCGAGGCGAGTCCTACCTTTCGTAAAAATGTTTCCTCTTTTTTTCTACCTCGGGATCTCATAGGTCGGATGCTATAAATCACGTAGTTCACACGTCCCGAGCAACGAAACGGCGAAGTCATTTTAATGTTTTACCCAGGGCAGTAACGGGAGTAAAGTTTTCCTAAACCATGATTAAACGTCATTGGGTTTTCGCACCTCGGCGTTCACCAAATCCAAAAGTTTATTTTTGTAGCCCCGATAGCCGAGAACACGAAGTCCTTATTTTAGTAACCAGTGTCAAGGTTAAAAGTAAAAGCTAAACCATGGTAAAAGTCCTGTCGGCAATTTGCCACTCGGCGTTTTCTTTTTTAAAAGTTACACTGTCTAAACCGTGACTCCTGCAATCACGATAAGGATATAAACGTAATTAATTAATCACTTAATCCGAGTTTATCTTCCCTTTTTAATTAAGTCGTATTATCGCGATCTCGCGGTTTCACAGCTCGACATGCAAAATTCTCGGAAACTTACCTTCGAAGCTTCGAGTCGTGATATGGCGAATATAATAATTACGTAATTAATTTAGCCCCTAATCACGATTACATTTTTATTAACCAAAGTCGATCATCGCAATCTTGGGTGTTAGAGGTTCAAAGTGTTAAAGCAAAATTCCCTATACAACGAGTGGCGAAAGATTAATTAATGTTGGTAAAGCTGGATTAATTTAGCTAAATCAATACATCACACTTTTTTATGTTTGCACGATTTACGAGGTAACCTTATTTCTTTCATACGCCAAATGACACTTCAAACCACCAAAATTTATGGCATTAATAGGGCGAATCGATGAATAAAGCTTGGGTTTTTATGGTTAAATTTAATTCTGAGCATGATTTGACAGATTTCATCTGAAAGAGTACCAGTTTTCGAATATATATAGAACGACTATGCATTATAGCAAATTCATTTCTACATTACGCAGAGCACATTTTCTCGATGAGATGACTTCTATATGTATACGTATTTCTATCGCAGAAGATATAAAACACAATTTCCATCCATGGCTCCGTGAAAAGCGTCCAAAGCCAGTGTTGAGGTTTCGGGACAAGGCTCGGACAACGTTGCTGATACTTCGCCTCGAAGTATCGACTCGGTCCCAAATTGGTCGTTCGTTTCAGATGTTCTGCAGGCCAAATTAGTGGATTATTCCGATGACTCTAGCGACAATGAAAAAGATGACATAACCACCAAGTATAATATCATCATTCAATCTAGAATGCATAAAGTAGCAACCAGGCCACGATTGCTTCCATATTATGACATGGTCCGATGGGCATTAGACCATGTGGACATACTGACCAGAACCATCATGAATGAGGAGAAATTCACCATCGAGACATTCAGGCCTAAACATATGGAAGCCATGTATAAACTGCCCACAACGTCCGACTATACATATGGCACCGAATTCTTAGACGAGTTCAAGAAGAAGGAATTCGTACAGTATGATAAAACCATGTCCAGTTCAATAAGAGATTGGGTTTCGTACGCCTCGAAGTTCAGGGTTGATAGCCATGACATATATTCAATCGCTTCCTTAGAACCGCAGTACAAGTATGTAGCCATGATGACATGCAGGTTATACGGGAGAGAGGACACCTCACATTTTTTTCTTCTGTGGGTGCCTCTAATATTTCGGGTTGCCGAAGGCAGTTCCTTCGACTGGGCAAAAATTATGTCCGATAGCTTGACCAATCGGGTCACAGAGTATCGAACGCAGAAAGAGAGCGGGAAGGCGTCTTCATTTTTCATGTCTGCATACATTATGGACACAATTTGTTTTTTGACACCATTTCCCTTAATGAGCTGGAGTTGGACTCCAGCAGAAGATGAGCCCATACACGTCTATCATTCAAAATTATGGGAAAACAAAGAGGAAAATTTCATATATGAAATCTTCAACTGGGTGATGGTGCCTTTGCATGTCACTATTTTCGGTCACCCACCACCCGGGATCTCGGACAATATAATGACAAATCTGGGAAGTATAGCAGACTGGTATGTAGAGGCTGAATTTTCATACCTCAGAGTTTTTGGGGCTTCTGTTCCCCCGCATGCATTACCATTGTTCATTCCCATCAAGTTGGCTTGTTGTGAGGTTGCCAGACAAACAATAATCGGTGGTATAAGAAAGGAGATTAAGGGATACTCAAAGAAGCTATGGCCACCTTTTCCTATTCATTTAAATTCTTATTCTTTATTAGATTTCGGGCATGCCAAAGTTGAGGCAGCATCCCTGGAAGACCTAAATTTGGTCCTCATTGAATACAAGAAGCACGATCCGCAAAGGGTCGTGAGCAATCATTTGGCCAGTTGCGGGATCAAGAGATTTGAGCACGAGAATTCACCCTCGGATGACATTTTACGAGGCGCAAGGTCCTATGCCGAGATGATAGCTTGGATAAAAACCTTGGCACCTGAAGAAAGAGTCGATGTTTTGAAGTTCCAGGAACATCAACGCAGTTTCCTCCCCGCATTGTTGTGAGGTGAGAGTCCGAGTACGATGGAGACGAAACAAAAAGATGCCGAAGGCTCTAAGGATGTGAATCCCGATAAAGAAAAACACTAGAAAGAGGGAGAGAAAACCAAGAGTCCGAAAGCAGAAATAAAGACTCCCGACACTCTGAAGAAGCAGAGTCCGGTTACTACTCTGGGAAAATCAACAAAGCAGGTCGGAGAACCTATCACATCAGTTACTCCCTTGCAGTTGACTCAGGGAAATATTGATGTAGGATGGATATTCAATGAAGAGTTGAGGCCTATAAGGGTAGAAGAGCTCCCTCCAAATGAGTTATTTTTTGATAATAAGAGAAAGGCAGTGGTAAAGAGGGAATTCTATCAGGAAGGAGAGTCATTAGCCAAGAAATACAAAGTCATAACTGTTGGGAAGGACAAGAAGAATGAACAATTCATGACTGAAATAGTAGGGACATTAGGAGCATATGCCTCGGTGAATCAATTATCAGTCGGGCTTTTGAAAAACCATCTTAAATGAAAAAATCACCTCATTAGGACCCTTGAAGCCAGACTAGCCACAACAATAGAGACTTCCAAAGACCAGGCAAGCATAGGAATAGAGCAGGCCAGGTTGGCCGATAAAAATGAGATAGAGCTACTCAAGACTAAGCTCGAGCAAGCACAACTGGTGGTCTAGGATGGTCAGATGCAAACGAGCCAGCAAAAGGATTTGATTGAACAACTACAGGCTAGGGTGGAGATTGTCGAGAGAAGAATGATAAACATTGGGATGTTCAAATCCCAGGCGATGTAGATTCGGAGTAGAGTCTCTACGACCCAATGAAATTTACTCGCTAAGGTAGAAGAGATACGAGACAATTGTTTTCTAGTAAACCAGGTTTCAGAGAACTTATCTGCTAGAGAAAGGGAAGCTGGAGCAGCACGGGTCGCCTTCCAAGAGGCTGTGATAGCCACAAATAATAGGGGTTCAGGAAGTACTCCCAGGTTCACCATTTCGGAGCAGACCAGAGGAAACATTCTATTAAAATAATGAGAGCACAACATTGCGGAAGGCAAGCTGCAAGCCAAAAGGGTAACGAATTCCTTAGAAGAGGCCTTTAGTGCTATAGATGGTGATCTACTAGGCATTGATAGTAGAGGTAATGCCGAGGCGTTGATGAAAATGAATATGGAAAAAATCTCACTTGATCTAAAGGAAAAAGAGGATAGAGATTCGGCCGAGATCTCCCAAGTGACTATGGCGGACATAGTCCAAATAGACAAATGTATGATTAAACCAAGCGTGCAATTATGTGCTATCAACATCATAGACAGATAGATGGGAGACAGGCTGTCGCAATTAGCTCGAGACTGTTACTCTTTTGAATCCAACTGTCAAGAAGAACCGTCGAGGCTGATATCTCAGCTGGTTGAAAGATGTGCCACCTTTACCAAACACGCACGAGGACAAACTTCTGGCACCAAGTGAAGATAGAGAAGAAGAAATGGAGCGATTTTTCTCCTTCCTATCATAACTGAAATTTTTGTAACGATTGAGATTCTATCTTATTGTAAAACTGTATAAATATACCATAGAAAGAAAGAAAAAGGGCTGGACCTTTTTATGTCGATTGTAACAGAGTTTTTACATTTTGAGAGTTAATACAAAGCAAATATGAAGATTCTCAATTCTGTCACGACTTTGTTATGAGTTTGTTTTCTTGTATCTCATATTTGTGTTTCATTTCATATTCATAACTGGTGAATGTTTCGTTATAATTTAGTAAGACCACTACTATAGAGAATGAATTTTTGGTTTTCTGTAATTGTTTACTGTTTTTCCTCTATACCAACTATTAGCAGGTGTAAGACCAATCAACACTTTCATAATTCTACATATATTTTATGCTACATCGGGTTATTTCCTTACAAGTTTCCTCTTCTATTTATACGTGAGATTCTCCCTTGATAGGAGCCTTACACCATAGACAACTAAATTTTTTTCTCCCACCTCATACCTTTTATTAAGATATAACTCAGTTACAGGAAAGAGCCTTTGATTTTCACCCCGTTTTATTTCTGAAATCATAAATTCTCTTTTATACGACCAAATCGAGACAACACTTAATTTCTCTCTGAAGTTTTTTAGTTTACTGTTCCTCCATGACTGTCCCTGAACCAACACAGCCCAATATCGAACCTGTATTACCAAATCAAACTCACATTGCCTTAAACCTTTTCGACACTAATCTTAAAACAACCACTACCCGGGTTGAACTCGAACGTTCATGGGCAACGATCGAACATGATATAGCCATCCAGAAATAGTTGGAAGCTAGACAATGCCAACATAGAAATCTTCCTTCGTTTCCTTTGCCGAAGGTTGATGTTTCTCTCTTCTCCATATTTTACCCACTTTCGGATGCCTAGACACTGTACTTCTAAGCCTTAAGTACAAAATATGGAACAACATCAGCCAAAGACACACATCGAGCCCAAAAGTGGAGAAGTTCCAAACCGCTTTTCACAGACTCGATATATGCATGTGCACATAATGTCCTATCTCGGGCTGATAGGTGGTCGCTCCTCATCACTTCCGCTACCTCCATATGTCTTCCACTCACCATCGCTCCGATACTCGTCCCTTTCTCATATCCTTCCACCTATGCCACCTCACTCCACATCACCTCCATCCCATTATGCCTCAACCCCTCTTGTGTGTCCCCCACTCTATCCTCAGTCTCCTCATCCATACACAACTCTTCACCTAGACATCTCCTATTTGCTACTCCATACCGAGTGCACCAATCACTTCGACAACAACCACGTCTGCCGTTGGGATTACCTGTAAGCATCCAACTCAGATCCAGATGATGAATGCTGAGGCTGCCACATCTTATAGGTGCAGAGTTGACTTGAGCCTTCCCCGATCCCAATGAAGCAGTTATGTAGGTAGTTGGCGGTGGTTGAACGTCGTTTCTGCCATAAGTAGAAAGTGCAGGAAAGGACCGCCAGTTAGTTATCTCATCAGCAGGTCTCTTCTAAAGCTCGCTTGTGTCTGATCAAAGTTCATGTCTGGTCAGAGACTGTATGCACAGTCCGATAGGAAGCATGCACACATAATGCCTTCTATGCAACCTCTCGATTTTTCTTCTGTCATTTTTGTTTTGAGTATAAATACTCAAATTTGATATTTTTGTAATTGTGGATGGTAGAACTATGCTCCCGCTTGTAAATTTTTAACGAGGCTTTTGGTTCTCTAGTTATTTACATGTATTTGATACTTCTTGTTTAATGAAAGTCATCTTCTTTCCATATCTCTTTAAACACTGTGTTAAGACACTCAAAATTGGAGGATACAATCGAGGGTTGTGATGTTGTTGTGATGTAGGCTTGATCATTGTAATATTTTCACCAGTTTTAACCAATTTCTTTTGTTATCTTTCCCCCTCTTATAAATAGTAGCTCGAGTATGGAGGATCCAGTCGATCTATTACAGTAGCATTGTGATATAGGTTTGATCATCGTGTTGTTGTATTTGTGTCATTTAGACATATCTCAATATGTGAAGCTTTGGGTACAAGAGGATCTCGTTCTTGAATCTTTGCCTCCTTAGGCTGCTGGAAGACTGGATGTCCATAGCAGGCCCTTACATCTCCTTACCAATTCTCCACCCTACTCACCCTTTTACTGCAACTTACTGATTAAAGTTAGATCAAGACCTCACTTACCTATGCATTGCATGGTCCAAGATTCTGATTTAAAGTGATATGAACTTGAGACTGCATCCATTAGAACACCCTTTAAAATATTTACTGTGACATACAAACTGATGGGCCTTAGGCTTACCTCTGCTGCAATCCAGAGGTGACTTCCAACGCTAACATTTCTGGCACCGTTGTCAGGGATGAATTGAATATTTTCCCTGAGATTGAATGACAAATCTTACTGGTTTTGAAGGTGCATTAGAACCCAGTACATCAATATTGCAACTGTGCACCTAGTGAATCCACTGTGGTGACTCCATTGATGCAGATCTATTGGCAACTCCACTATTTTAGCTGTGGATTCCAAAGGTAGACACACGAGGTCTACTCCACAACTGCCTTTGGAAACACCTGAAGCTAATCCAGAGAAAATTATCAGAAAGGGAAGGGCCCTTCATGAAGGTACTTCTACTGTTGAACCAGGTATTTTTGATGATTTTAATTAACCTATAGGAACTCCAATTTCTGATTTTTGGCCTTTTGGTATACCTTCTATTGGAGTTTCCCAAACTTTGAATTTTGGGAGTTTTCATGTTGAGTTTTCCCCTCCCAGTCTAAGATTGGAGGGAGAAACCATTTTCACTCCTCTCTCCCCTAAAGTCATACCATGGTTTAGACCCAATGCCTCAGAAGATTTTCCTACCCCGGGCTTCAACACTCCTCCTCTTATTATTGTTGCCACTACCACAGAGGGAGAGACCCTTGTTCCCTCAAGCCTTTTAGCTTTTTATACAAATCCTCTATTGTTTCCCTTTCCTCTTGGAAGATCAGTTCGAGCCTCCCCTATTCTAACACCTTCACCTCCTATTTCTCCTCCACCTCACATCCCTATGGTAGGTGCTAATCCTCCTAGGAACATAATGGATGCCATAATGGCTGGAAGATATGCCCCCCTGGTCTTACCTGATCCCATGAATGCTCTCCCTGCTGGAGATTACCTAAAATATATGCCCAAGTTTATTGGAGAAGAAGACATAACTACTAAAGAGCACCTTGCTTCCTTCTACAACTATGCATATAATTTGAATATTGAAAATGAAGATGTCTGGATGAGAGTCTTTGTCTAGAGCCTTGATGATGAGGCTAGAAAGTGGTTCAGAGGCTTGACTCCTGGATCTATTGTTGGGATTGAATCTCTAGATGATGTTTTCTTGAGGCAGTGGGGGGACAAGAAGGACTTTATATATTGTATCATAGAGTTTGGGTCCCTGAAGAGGAAAGAGGGAGAATCTGTCTTTGACTTCTCCAAATGGTTCAATAAAATGTACAATAAGATCCCTGTTGAAATAAAGCCTACTGAAGCCTCTGCCAAAATCACTTATGCTAGTGCTTTTGACCCTGATTTCTACCTCCTTCTCAGAGAAAGAAGATCTACTTACCTGGATCATATGCAACATGCATCCTTGGAAGTAGAATCCAATGTATTGGTAGTTGACAGACTTAGGAACAAAGTTGATAGAGACAGAGGAAGAGGGATAACTAAGGCCTCAACATCTGGTTCTTCTGCATCCAAAACTCAAGTGGATGAATTGACCAAGATGGTGAAATCCCTTTCTATAGAAATGGGGAAGATGAAGTTTGAAGGGAAGAAAGGTTATAAGAACATCCCAAATATTGATAACAGAGGCAACTTTAGGGGGGCGAATAACAATGCTCCTTAGATTATGCCAAGAGAGCCTAGAAACAGAGATAGGGATGATAAAAAAATCCAAACCCCTCTTCAAAATAAACTTGTTGTTGATGAAGAAGGAGAGGAGGAAGAGCATGACCCTGAAATTCATTGTATTGGAGACACCTCCCCTTTTCGTCATTTAACTCAATCTGCCTAGGAGGATTCCCTCATGAATAGTCAAATAAATGAGCTAAGCAAGGGGGAGAAATCCAATAGTAGTCCCAATAAATATTTCCTCAATTCTAAGAAGAAGGAAGGGAAGTATGACATCCCTAATCAACCTTCCATAGCATAGGAGCCTACTAAAGATGAAACAAACAACAACAAAGAAATGAAAGCTTAGAATCCTCCACCAATAGCCAGAGACCTTGTCCCAGAGGTAAGAAAGATTCTGAATTCCCCTTCCTCCTTTAGCTTTGAGCATGAATTTCAGAAGATCAAGATCCATGTCCCCCTTTCAGAGCTATTCAAGAACGAAGACTTCAAAAGGTCCCTCTCTAATCTATTGTAGCCTGAGCCATCTTTCCAACCTATAGACTCAATAAATATCCAAGATGAAAAGCCAACAATCATCCTAGGTCCTATGATAGAAGATAGAGATGATTCATTCCCTCCCTTATATACATCATTGAACATACATGATAAGGTGTTGCATAATTTCTTGATGGACTCAGGGGCATCTCATAATCTCATGCCCAAAACTGTCATGGAAGAACTAGGACTAGAGATCATGAAGGGTTATCATGATTTGTATTCTTTCGATTCAAGGAGGGTGCAATGTGTTGGGGACATCAAAGATCTAGTTGTGACCTTGTTTTAGCTACCCATGAAAAGTGTGTTCATGGATATTGTGGTGGTTGATGTTCCTCCCAAGTTTGGCATGATTTTGTCAAGATATTGGATTACAAGGCTTGGGGGAACCTTGCAGATGAACCTCACATATGCTACCATTCCTATGTTCAGAGGGGAGCAGAGAATACTATACAAAGAGGCCTAGTTGGCCTATATTATTAGTGATGAATCTAACCCCACCAACCATCCTATCTTTTCACTTGACACTGAGTTGGGGGCTAGTTTGTTGTAGTTCACTAATGCTCCTGATCCTTCCTTAAAGCTCAAAAAGGAGTCCATAGTTTTTCATCAAGCTTCTTTCTCCACCACCTGTATTTAGAAAATGGTTTTTGATGGAGCCTCCTCTAAGGATGTTGCTAGTGTTGGAGTAGTTTTGGTTTCACCAGCCCAAGAAGCCATATCTCTGTCATACAAACTGGAATTTGAAGCTACCAACAATGTGGCAGAGTATGAAGTTCTTGTTTTAGGCTTAAGGGCTGCAAAAGACACGAGGATCAAGGAAATGTCTGTGTTTGGAGATGCAGAATTGATTGTTAAAAAAATTAGAAATCTGTATCAAGCTAAGCATACCAGGCTCAAAACCTATAGAAATGAAGTATGGGACCTCATTGACAATTTTTTCTCGGATTTCAACATTTCATATATTCCAAGGGAAAAGAATGTCATGGCTGATTCTTTGGTTTTTTCAGCAAGAAATTTAAAAGTCCCTCTGCCACCTAAACTTAGGTATTATTTAGAAATGAAATATAGAACCTCTATACATGACAATGTCAAGCATTGGAAAGTGTTTGAGGATGATCTTGAAATCAAAATCTTCTTGGAAACTGTCGAGGAGTTTTCTGTATCACACATTGATCAAGATCCTGACTCTGAAATAGAGCCCCATCCTGATGTTTTCTTGAAAAAGATTGTTGATTGTCAAAATGCCCAGCTACCCAACAATGACATCCCAAAGGGACTAGTTCCTTTAGAAAGGATTTTTGACAAAAATGATGTGGCAGTGAAAGATAAAATCTCAAATGATGATGTTTATGTGGTTGACTGCAATATTGTCACAAAGAAGGACCCAAAATTTGTCAAATTGTCAAGCAGCCTGTCAAGAGAGTAGAGAGCCAAGTATACTGAGCTATTAAGGGAATTTTCTGTTGTGTTTGTTTGGACATACAAATATCTTAGAACATATGACACCAGTGTCATTGAACACAAGATCCCATTGAAAGAGGAGGCCAAGCCATTTAAGAATAAATAAAGACAAATAAATCCTATGTTGTTGCCTATTATGGAAAGGGAGGTGAAGAAGATTTTGGATGCTCAGATTATTGTGCCTTTGAGATATTCTGAGTGTGTAGCCAACCTGGTCCTAGTGAGAAAAAAGAGTGGAGAAATCAGACTCTGTTTCGACTTCAAAAATATGAACAGGAGTTGTAGGAAGGATAATTACCCGCTGCCAAAGATGGAACACATATTGCAGAGGGTAACTGGTGCATCTAGGATTTCCATGATTGATAGATTTTCTAGCTACAATCAGATATCTATCTTTCCCGAGGATAGAGAAAATACAACCTTCACCACTCCTTGGGGCACATTCATGTATGCCAAAATTCCATTTGGATTGATGAACGTAGGAGCAACCTTTCAGCGAGCCATGGACATCACCTTCATTAGGGAGAAGGATCAGTTTGTGATCATCTATCTGAATGATATAATAGTCTTTTCCAGATCTGATAAAGAACACTCATATCATCTGAGGAAAGTCTTCTTGAAGTGCATAAGGTTTGGTCTCTCCTTAAATCCCAAGAAATCATTATTTTCCATGAAGGAAGGGAAATTATTGGGGCACATAGTATCAATTGATGGATCTAGAATTGATTCAAGCAGGGTGGAAACTATTCAAACCTTTTCACTTCCTAGATCCAGGAAGGAAGTTCAGTCTTTCCTAGGAAAAAATAATTTCTTAAGGAGGTTTGTTTCCAAGTTTCTTGAGCTGCTAAAGCATATCATAGTCATGCTCAGAATGGGAAATTAAATAAAACAGACTGATGAGTCCAGAGAATCCTTCAGCTAGATCAAGAAGGCATTGGTTGAGGCACCTATGCTTGTCAATCCTGATTATTCCAAGGATTTTCTGATTTTTTCTTTTTCTTCTTTTGATATGGTGGAAACTGTTTTGCTGCAGAAGAATGTTGAAGGGCTAGAGGAGCCAAATTCATTTTTTAGTAGGGCATTGAGAGATGTAGAGACAAAATATGATTTCATGGAGAAACATGCCTATGCCCTTGTGAAATCTCTCAAAGCTTTCAGAGTCTATGTTTTGCATTCAAATATCATTGCATATTTTCCTTCAGCCTCTATGAATGGCATTCTCATTCAACCTGACATAGATGGGAGAAGGAGCAAGTGGATTTCCAAGATCCTTGAATTCGATCTGGAAATAAAACCCACCAAAAAAGTTAAAGTTCAAGGTTTAGCCAAGTTGTTGGCTGAATCTAATTGTAAATATTTGGGGGTTAATTTCATTAGCACTTACTCATAATATCAACAGGCTAAGATGCCTAATAGAATTCCTCAGGATAGCCCTCCACTGGCAGAATTCCCCTGGTCCAAAGACATTATATATTGTTTGCAAGAATTAAGACCCCCTGACGGAATGGGGAAGAGAAAGGAAAGATCTTTAAAGCTCAAAGAAATTAGATATTGCCTTATTAACTAGGTCTTGTATTGGAAAGATCCTCTAGGTGTGCTTCTGAGATGTTTAGACCCATAGGAGGCCCAAAATATTATGTTTGACTTTCATGATAGCCTGTGTCGGGGACATCATTTATGGAGAACCACAACCTACAAAATTCCCAGGGCTGGGTACTTCTGGCCTACTCTATTCACTAATGTATTTGCACAAGGCTTGCATCAAATGTCAAAAATTTGTTGGGAAACAACAAATCAAGTCTCTGCCATTGAATCCTATGGTAGCTTCAGGACCCTTTCAACACTGGGGCATGGAATTTATTGGAGAAATTCATCCTGCTTCAAGTGGTCAACACAAGTGGATCTTGACTGCAACATATTATTTTACCAAGTGGATAGAAGCTATTCCCATAAGGAGTGCTTCTCAAAAAGTGATCATTGGCTTCCTTGAAGATATTATGGAAAGGTTTGGCTGCACAAACATAATCATCACTGATAACGCTTCATCCTTCAAAGTTGAGCCATTGGTCGAATTCTATGAGCAGTTTGAAATTTCATTGATCCACTCTACCCCCTACTAGCCCCAGGGAAATGGACTAGCAAAGTCCTCTAACAAAAGTTTTATAAAGATCATCAAAACACTGCTAGAGGACCATAAGAAAGCATGGGATTCAAATCTTAAGTTTTCCCTGTGGGATGATCGAGTGACAACGAATATATCCCTAGGCCTCTCCCCTTTCCAACTCGTTTATGGGGCTGAAGAAGTTTTTCCTTCTCACCTTGCCTTGTCTGTAGCGAAATTATTCCAAGACTATGAAGGTGAGCTTGATGATATGATTAGAAGGATACATCAACTGGTATAAGTGCAACAGGTAGGAGAACAAATGATGGACAAAGTACATGAACGTCAACAGAAGATCAAGCAAGTCTTTGACAGAAAGGTGAGAAAGTACAATTTCCAGTTGGGAGATCCGGTTCTCAAATGGGACGTGCCAAAGAAGGAGATAGGAAATCACAACAAGTTTGAAGCCATGTGGATCAAACCCTTCAAAATCTCTAAGATATATCCAAATAATACATACAGGTTGTAGAATTTGGAGGGCGATCAAGTTTTCGGTGGCCCTGTAAATGGGCATTTTCTCAATAAGTTCTTTATTTGAGCCACAAGTGTCTCTCATGTTTTTGTAAATATTATTTTTCTTTTTATTATCATTTTTATAGGTGACTCCATAGCCCAACAGTAAGGCACTAAAGCTGCAGAAGAGTTCTTGGAATCTCACAGGGAGCAAGCCATCCCCCATGGAGCCTAATGTGCCACCTTGCTCCACATCACCTCCATTCCATTACACCTCATCCTCGCTTGTGTGGCCCCAACTTTATCCTCAGTCTCCTCGTCCATCCACAACTGTCCACCTAGCCATCTCTTGTCTACTACTCCATACCGAGTGTGCCAATCACTTCGTCAACATCCACGCTTGTCATCAGGCTTCCCTATAAGCATCCAAATCAGATGTAGACGGTGAATGCTGAGGCTGCCTCATCTTATAGGTGTAGAGTTGACTTGATCCTTCCCCGATCCCAATGAAGAAATTATGAAGGTAGTTGGCAGTGGTTGAACGTCATTTTTTCCATAAGTAGAAATCACAGAAAAGGATCACCACTTAGTCAGCTCATCAACAGGTCCGTTCTAAATCCCGCTTGCGTCCTATTGAAGTTCACATCTGGTTAGAGACTATATGCATAGTCTAACAAGAAGCATGCACATGTAATGCCTTCAATGCAACCCCTCGATTTTGCTTCTGTGATATTTGTTTTGAGTATAAATACTCAATTTTGATATTTTTGTAAGTGTTGATGGTAGAGCTATGCTCCCTCTTGTAAATTTTTAATGAGGCTTCTAGTTCTCTGGTTATGTACATGTATTTGAGAATTCTTGTTTAATGAAAGTAAGCTTCTTTCTATCTCTCTGTAAAAACTGTGTTAAGACACTAGAAATTGGTGGATCTAGTCAAGGGTTGTGATGTTTTTGTGATGTAGGTTTGATCACTATAATATTTTCACCAGTTTTAACCAGTTTCTCGTGTTATGTTTTCCCCTCTTATATTGAGTATCTCGGGCATGGAGGATCCATTCGAGCTATTACAATAGCATTGTGATGTAGGTTTGATCATCGTGTTGTTGTAGTTGTGTCGTTTAGACATATCTTAGTATCTGAAGCTTTGGGTACAAGAGGATATCGTTCTTGAAGCTTTTCCTCGTTAGGCCGTTGGAAGACTGAATGTCCATAGCAGGCCCTTACATATCCTTACCATTTCTCCCCCCTACTCACCCTTTTACTGCAACTTACTGACTAAAATTAGATCAATAACTCACTTACCTATGCATTGCATGGTCCAGGATTATGAGTTAAAGCGATATAACCTTGAGACTGCATCCATTAAACCATCCTTTAAACTATTTACTCTGACATACAAACTCATGGGCCTTGGGATTACCTCTGCTACAATCCAGAGGTGACTTCCAATGCTAATAGGGGGTTGTAGGACTCAGGTGTCTACAACCAATCTGGGACACAAATATGTGATTACAACACTTAACAAAGCGCTATAGACAACCATATGCATTAGTTCTTGAATCTCATTCACATCACATATTAAACCCTTATTATATATGAGTGCAGTAATGATAAAGTTAAAGTACTTTCAATCACTTAGCACATAGAATTATCTCACATATATCATTCAAATACCTTTAATACCATTAATCACTAATAAAAAACACCATATGCATTCATCATACATTATAACAACAACACTAAGAAGATAAACAACATAAATCATATCGCACAAAACACATCAAGACACAGGATATACGTGGTTCAACCCAGTGTGGGGCTATGTCCACCAACTTCTTCTTCTTATTTATTAGTCTTCAATATTCTTACATTCATCTGATCCTATGCACAAAGCCACAGAGCCAAGCTTCGCACTGGACAGGTGATCTGCGTACAATGCACTAGATCCACCTTCCCCAAAACCAGGTCAAGGCATAGAGCCAACTCCTTATTAGCACAAAGCCTTTATTTACACAATTAGATCACACAAAGAAACTTACAATCTCTTTCACTAAGCTAACAATAACCACTTTCTTGGATGAAGACACACACTTACAACATATTATGCACATAGCCAACCACCGACTTCTTACATTGCTTGGCTAATTATTTTTACATTTACAAAGAGGCCTAAACATCGGTAAACCCATGGGACAAAATCCCATAACCCATTACATAAAACCTAATAAACCCTTTTTTGGGTCCACAAGTCCTCAAAGTAAGTAATATCCTACGATCTCATCTCTGCCTAGTGCTCCATCTTCGACTAGCCTGTCAAAGTCCCAAAAGTGGTAAAAAACGACCAATGTTTCCTCAAAACTTGGTCGAGGGACAACAATGCCTTTTGGCCTTAAAAACAATGGATCAACCTTCCAACATGCTATGACCTTCACATTCCATGATCTCAATTATATAATAAAAGATTATCTTAATGATCTTGCTGCTCACTCTTGTAAGAGAGTGGATCACCCTAAGCACCTTCGGCTAGTTTTTGAAAGATTTCATTATTATCGCATCCAGTTGAACCCTCATAAATGCATATTTTGCGTTAGTTCTAGACATATTCTAGAGTTTTTAGTCTCTGAGACTGGGATCATTGTAGATCTGTTAAAGGTTGAGGCAATACTTCGATTTCCTCTCCCACGCATTATTCGAGAACTTCAAGGTTTACAGGGGAAAGCTAACTTTTTTCGTCGGTTTATAGTAAACTATGCCAATATTAATAAGGGTTTCATGCATCTCTTGAATAAGGACACCCCTTTTATCTGGGATGAGTGAGCCTAGGAATCCTTCGATGCTTTGATGAAAGCCTTGTTATCGATGCCTCTGCTAAAGTCTCTTGACTACAATAGAGATTAATTTATTTATGTCAATGTGTTTGAAGAGATGATTGGTATGGTATTGGTTAATGAGGATGATGAGCTCCACGAGAATGTCCTTTACTATCTTAGTCGAAACTTAGTTGGTCCCGAGCTAAAATATTATCATGTTGAAAAGATATCTTTGATTGTCATTCATGTAGTCCAACAATTACACCATTATATATTGCTTTGCAAAACTACTGTGGTTATCGATGTCAATCCATTTCAATACGTCCTTACTAGGTGTATCATAGGGGGAAAATACAATAAATGGATTGTCATTTTACAAGAATTCGATCTCAATTTCACTTCTGTGAAATCCAAGAAATCACTAGTCTTTGCAGATTTAATATATGACTTCCCACAATTGGACGAGGATGTTTTTCATGTTGATTCTTTTGCAGATGAACACATTTTCCTTGTCTCATCGTTTGACCCCTGGTATGGAGACATTTTTCTCTATATTCAAACTTTGAAGTTCCTTGAGAATATCTCGCGAGATGACAGACAACGTATATGATACCAAGATAAGAATTACCTTATCGTCGGTGACACTTTGTATCTTCGAGGAATAGACAATATATTTCACCATTGGATAACTTACGAAGAAGCCGAGTCAGTTATAAACAATTTCCATAGTGGGAATTTTGGTGGTCATCTATCTGAGATTGTGACAACCCATAAAATTTTGTGAGTCGGTTATTTTTGGTAGTCTATATTTAAATATTACGTTGAATCAGTTAATAAGTGTCACCCCTTCCAGGTGTTCACTCAGAAAATGTGCTCGCATCCAACCCCTAGCCATCCAATCATTACCATCATTCCCTTCACCAAGCGGGGAGTGGAATTTGTGGATTGAAACCTAATTTCGACTGGGCGGAATCAACACATTATCGTGACCATAGACTAGTTTACTAAGTGGGATGAGGCCATGCCTATAGTTAAATCTAATGGGAATATTGTTGCCTTCTTCCTATTCAATCAAATTATTGCCAGGTTTGGAATCCTGAGTGAGATTGTCACTGATCATGGTAGTCACTTTTAGAATGAAATGAGGGAAGAGATAACATCCAAACTAGGGTTTAAGGACAAACATTCTTCCCCTTACTACCCCCAGGGAAATGGACAGGTAGAGTCCGTAAACAAGTCTCTCAAGACCATTTTGCAGAAAACTGCCATCTAGAGAAAATCTGACTAGAATATCATGCTATATCCCACACTTTGGGCATACTGAACCTTGGTCAAGACTGTTATCACTGAAATTTCGTCTGCACATGGCCACAAGAACTCCACATCATCAAAACAGCAATGAAGTCACTCATGGCACTGAATTAATCTCACAACACTCCAGAAGGGAAAAAAACTATACAAAGTAACCAAAAATTGAAAGGTGCTTCACATCAGCTTGATGCGCGCGCACATGCGCGGGACAAAAATGTGTTTTGCGCGCATGCGTTCCCGACACGCGACTGTCCACACAAAAAGCCGCGCATTTTCTAATACGGCGCATTAATTGCGAAGGTAGGCCTCTCAACCGCCTACAGACCGGCCCCCAAGGTGATTTGACCCTCAAATCAGAGTCGGCTCTGTAAAAACGGCGGATTAAATGACCTAAGTGAACCCTAATGTGCTCCTATTCACACCTGGAGAAGGTTACATAACCGCCCTTGAAACTGCTATAAAAGGCTGTGAGGACTCATTGTTTCAACAGGGAATTCAAAGCATTGTTACGCTGTCCAGATGATTCAGAGTTCAGTCTTTGACAAACCACTCATCAGCAGTGTAAACCAGAGTTCTTTCATCACTCAGTTCAGTTCTGTTCATTTTGTAAGGAAAGCATAGTGTTGAGGGCCCCGAAGAGCCTTCCGCTGGAGGGAGAAGGAACCCCTGGTCCCTCTCTTCTGCGTGTGCTCTGGTTTCAATAAAGCACCTTCCTGAAACCTTTGAAGACACCTGTGTCTGATGTTTAATGTTCCTTGTCTATTTTTGTAATGTTATTTTCTTTCAGTTCGTAGTTAGATTATAGTTTGTTTCTATTTTTGTTAACCATTCTGTCCACAGCATCCTGTTCTGCCTTGCCAAGCCCAACAAGGCATGCCAGCGTTCCTATTTTTGCTCACCCGGTGACGATTCGAACGCGAACAGACTGGCGACTCCACTGGGGAGATTTTGGTATTGAATCCTCCCTCAATTGGGTTTAATTCGCTTTCCTTTGTGTTTTATTAACTTGCAGGGACTCGAACCGGCCTCCACCGACCTGCGAGACAGTCGATTCACAGGAGAATCGAGAGAAATTCATCCGGAATTTCTTTTTTTCAGTCATGAGCACAAACGTGTGGGTATTCCACCCCACAGACGCATGCATGCTCTCTGGTTGTTGATACTGCCCGCGTGCACGCGCCTCTGTCCATACTCACAACCGCGCATTGGACCTAAATTTTTCATTGTAAGGTTTTTGATGTGGGGAAAGTCAGTTTCCTTCTCAAGAATGATGTCATGCATGCTCTAAATACTGCACCACTTAGACCCCTCAACTTATAAAGGGGATAATCTAGCAAACATAGGCACTTAGGTGGATAAAATCATTTTTCGCTTATTTGCTTTTCGCCACGTGGATGGCTTGCTTTGATTTATAATCTAAGTTGAACGTCAATTCTAAATCACATCTAAACTCACATTCGGGACTAGAAGTTGTAAGTAACAGTCTTGAGTATGCTCTTCTCTCGTGCCATCAAGCGACCTTGAGAATCAGAAAGAGATTGCGAAAACGATCTCATCTCCCTTTAACAAAAATTTCAAAACTTTTAGGAGAGGACAACGGCTCTTTCGAGACCCCTCTTAGTTTCA
>ML806546.1:145835-169355 GCA_009831015.1 Picea engelmannii | reverse complement strand
AACCCATGGGGGATGAAAAATAAGATGATGAAGCATGAGATCCTTTTAAAATGTTGCTCGAGGAAGCCCTTGCGTGAAAAAGGAACAAAATGATGGACAACTTTGCCCAGATCCTTCGGCGGTTGCCCAAAGGAGAAGCATCTTCATCAAGCGGCCATGAAACCCCCTTCAAGGTATATGTAAAATTTGATATTCCATTATTTGAAGGAATGGTAGATGCAGATGTTGTAGATAAATGGTTGAATCTGCTCGAAGGGTATTTTTTGGTCCACATTTTTTTTGATAGGGAAAATATTACTTTTTTCACTCTTGAAGGTCGTCCCCTATGTTAAGGACTCATAGGATACTTACTCTGAGAAAAGGGACATAGAGGAATCTACAATATTTGTGGTCACCCCTACATGGGATTCCTTCTAGGATGCCATTAAAGAACATTAATACCCTATTGGAAGCTATGAGGACGAGTACACTAGATGGACAACCCTGTGTCAAGAAAGGGCTGAGACAGTACCAGATTTCACTAATATTTTCCATACCCTGCGCACAAAATTGTGTATCAAAGACTCTGAGTGACATCTAGTTCTCAAATATCATGGTTGTTTGCATAGATACATTCAAACATAAATGGATTTTCTAGACACCACCTGATTGGGTACAGATTATAGATATGCTTTCAAGATCGAGCATAAATTTAAACAGAAGAGGTGAGAGTTTTAATCTACAAAATCCTCATAACCAAAGAAGGGTAAAGACAACCCCAACACACACCACAAGGGACAGAGAAAACATGGCCACTCTAAGGAAAACCAGTCCAAGCTGCAACATAAAAAGGGTAATGAGAATATGAAGAAGGACACGATAAAATGGTGTGAATACCATAAACACCCTTGGAACAACACCGAAGAATGTTGCTCCTAGAAGTCACTCGTGGCCGAGCTGAAGGATTTCGAGTCAGAGGCCAATTCTGACTCCAAATCAAATCCAGAAGGAGGGAATTATATTATCGATGTTGAACTCAGTGCCATTGTCGCTACCACCAAAGTTTAGCTAAGTGAACCAGAAGAACCAGAGGAAGGGGAAAACCTCTTTCACTCATAGATGTGGGTAAAGGGGGGCTTTGCTTCATTTCATTTTTGATAGCAACAATAAGAAGAAATTGATCTCAACAAAGGTTGTCAAGATGATGGACTTGCCGATGACACTGCACCCGCAACCCTACACCATTGGCTGGCTTTTCCAAGGAAGAGATCTTCGTGTTAGCCAACAATGTCGTCTGCCCTATGGCATCAAGCCTTTCATAGACTGGGTATTGTGTGATATTGATCCCCTTGAAGTTTGTGATGTTATTTTTAGACAACCATATTTGTGGAAGCGTCATGCTGTGTATGAGTCTAGAACCCGCATTGTTATTATTACTTTGGGTAGACAATTGTACAAGATACCAAAGGTAGCGCCGCCTAACGCTATTTCTTTAATCTATGATAAGCAATGCAGTAAGGTCATTTCATAGATCGATAAGTTCGTATTCTTTATGATCCATGCTCACAGTAAGAAAAAGGTCATCGCCACATTCGTGGCCTCTACACAGAGCCTCTCTTTGCAACATAAGTAAGTGGATTGAGTCATGGAAGAGTATAGAGACATCTTCTCCTCACCCACCGAGGTATCGACACACTACCAAGTCAAGCATCCAATTGATCTAACCCCCAGTGCACCTCTGCCTAATGGACTAGTCTATCATTGCTCGTTGATGGAAAATTACAAAATCGAGCGTTAGATCCAAGAGATTCTTCAAAAGGGTCACATCAGACCCAAATCCTCCCCTTGCGGAAGCCCGATTGTACTAGCGTAGAAGAAGGATGGGACCTGGCAACTCTACATTGATTAGAGAGCATTAAAAAAAATCACAGTCAGGCACTGATACCCAATTCCCATAATTGATGACCTTCTTGACCAACTCAAGGGGGGAAATTTATTCAACAAGATTGACCGAAAGTTTGGATACCACCAGGTTCCCATCGAACCTAATGATGTATGGTAGACAAATTTAAAATCTAAAGAAGGTCTCTTCGAATGGCTGGTCATGCCCTTTGGCTTAAAAAATGCACCAACCATTTTCATGAGGTTGATGGATGATGTATTGAGACCCTTCACCAACTCCTTTGTGGTGGTATATTTGGATGACATCCTCATCTTCAACTGAACTTGGGAGGATCACATGCGGCATATTCAACAGGTTTTGAGCATTCTGCAGTAGCACAAGCTATATGACAACTTGGAAAAATTCTCCTTTGGCATGAACATGGTCCAATACTTGGGATACATTGTTGATGAGGATGGGGTACATGTTGATCCAGCTAAGATCCAAGTCATTCCTGACTGGCCAACCCCGACCACACTAACCAAGCTTCACAGCTTATTGGGATTGGACAACTTCTACCGATGGTTCATGTTGGGATTCTCCCATATTGCATGGGCCCTCAGCCAAGTGACCAAGGGTGGTGGCAGGGAAAAGTTCACGTGGGGGAAGGAACAACAATGAGAATTTGGTGATCTAAAGCATCGCTTGTGCTCATCTCCGGTACTCTCCTTGCCCGATTTGCAACTACCATTCGATATTGAGATTGTTGCATCTGACTATGTTGTAAGCGCAATTCTCACTCAACATGGTCATCCAGTGGCATACCATAGTGAGACACTCTTAGATACTGTCCAAACATACCCCACATATGACAAGGAAATATATTCCATTGTAAAATACTATCGTCAATGGAAACATTACATTTTTGGAAAGGGGATGAGCATCCACATTGATAACAAGCCTCTGCAGTTCATACAGACACATGGGAAGTTGTATATCAACCGCCATTAGAAGTGGTCCACCTAACTGCAAAAGTTCCATATTAGCATAAAGTACAATATAGGGAGAAAAAATTGTGTTGTTGACTACCTCAGTCGACCTCCCATGGCTGCACTCACCATTGTTCTCCATTCTAGTGGACATGAGTAATCTGAGTGACCCCAACTTTATCAGCAAGATCTAGACTTCACCACCACCTATCAACTCTTGGGTATAGGCGCGAATGTCACCGATTTTCACATTCAGGACAAACTGTTATGCCATATGGGCCAATCTGTGTTCCTTCAAGTGAGCATGCAAAGCTAATTTGGGAATCCCACTATAGTCGCATGGAAGGACATTTTGGTGTGGAGAAAACTGTGTTCGTTCTACAGAAACATTTTTATTGCCCAAAACTTTGACAGGACATCAGAAAGAATATTAGATCTTGCATTTCTTGTGCCATTGCCAAGCCAACCATCAAGAAGCAAGGCTTATACACCCCTCTTCCGACTCCCGAGAAGCCTTGGGAATCCATCTCGATGGATTACATGTCTGTCCTTCCCTCCACCAAGTAAGGAAATGATTGTGTATTTGTAGTAGTTGATCAATTTTCAAAGATGGCCATCCTCACAACCTACAATAAGAAAATAACAACAACATATACTGCCAAGCTCTTCTTCGAACGTTTGTGGGTCCATTTTGGGATACCACATATCATCATCTCCGACCAGGAAAGTAGGTTCCTCAACACATTTTGGTTGATTCTTTGGTCTCTGTTGGACACAAAGCTCACTAAATCCAATGCTTTCCACCCCAAAATCGATGACCAAATAGAGGTCATCAATCGGATGATTGTGCACATCCTGCACATGTACAACTCTAAGAATCCGTGTACATGGGATGAGAGTCTCCCCTATGTTCAACACAATTACAACAAGGCTCTCCATAGCTCCACCAACAATAGCCCATTTCAGGTAGGGCTGGGATTCCAAACCTTGGGTCCCATTGATGTTGCACTACCTCTTGCAACCACACAGACATAATCTTCCCATGTTCAGTCTAAGATAGACAAAGCCACCAGATTCATTGAGAAGATTCAACACATCCATCAACATGTCCATGAGATTTTGAATAAATCCAATGCTAAGTACAAGTAACGCCATGATCAACAAACGGTACCGCACCGGTTTCAGGTGGGAGACAAGGTATGGTTACATTTGTAGAAAGAGCTTCTTACAGGGTCCCATCGGAAGCTCCGCCCACTTCGCCATTGATCCAAAATGGATCTAAGAAGGCCTAAAAATAAAATTTCTTGGAATCAGATGAAACTAACGCCATTGTGTACGACTCATCGCGCTGATTCTGACCATATATTGTTTTTCGCAAATGGACGTCATATGCGAAAGATATCACATTCTGATCGATTTCCCAAACATGCAAAAAGTCAAACTGGTCAAAGTCAACATGTCATACTGCAGACGTCAATAGTATGACAGGTGACATTAGCATGATGTCATCATGTTTGTTATCACATGAACTTGTTAGAGTCCCATGGGTTTGTGGTTTCTACCTAAGTATGTAATTTTTCCCTATCTCTATCCTTTTTGCAGGCCAAGTCTTGAAGTTTTTCCCCCTTCGGTTGATAAAATCATTTTTTGTTTGCCCTTGTTTGTTTGTGCACCCTGGTATCCCCATTCTCTTAGTTCGCATCCAGTCATCCAAATCCTTGATCGTGCAGGCCACAGACATGAACACAAAGTGAAACATTCAGATCAAAAGGCCTGAAAAGTCAAAGTCCCGAAGTCAGAAGTGTCGAAGGCCCGAAGCGAATATAGACCATCCATCGACAAGGACACACGTCAATAGATTTCCAACTCCAGGTAAAGCAGCTGAAGGCATAGAAGGTTTGAGATTGGATTTTCCCAGAGTCCGGAGACCTAAAGGATATCTCATCCATCCGATTCAGAGGAACGTGTGCCACCAGATCCAAGTATTCATGGTTTCGCGAATTAGAGGTTTTAGCATTGAGCAGCTAGCGACTGGGGTTTTCAAGGAAACAATCATGGCCGTCAAATTCAAAGAAATTCCGATCGTTGATTTGAATAAGGCTATTTCGCAAGTTCGTGCATCAAAATATTTAAAATCAAGTGGAGTGAAAACTCTCGAATGACGAAATCCCAAAGCGCCTTTGGATATAAGCACCAAATTATGACCCGAGGTCACATGCAGGACGAAGCGATGAAAAGGAGATACGTAAGAGGTAGAAAGCGCCCATATTGGTCACAAAAAAAGATCAGCATGGCCTCGAGATGTCGATATTGACTCTTAGAATTCGTGGGCACCATCTACGCATTCATGAGTGTCATGCCTCATCCTGATCCTGATGAAGGTATTTATTGAATATAGGGGAGACAATTGAGACCTCGTCTCACCCCATAAATGGAAAGCAGGCTGAAGATGGTCGTGAGTGCGGATTAGCAATCCGAGGTTTCCTTCTGGATGGATTTCCTTGCAAAACACATAACTGAGGCAAGCTCGCGTCTAACATGAGAAGGCCTGCACAACCTGACAGAGCAGACGCCAACTGAAGGCTTTGAAGGCAGTGATTTGATCACATTCCTGGTGGTTGCAACATTTTAATATATATAGGAAGTTTTGATATTTTTTTAAGGTCGATGGTTGGGTTAGGCTCCCGTATTGTAAACTTTTGAGGAAGAACTCTGGTTCTCTAGTTATGTAATTTGATCTGATACTTCTTGTTTAATGAAAATCAACTTATTTTACATCCTATTTGTCTCTGATACTGAAGTGTCCATGATTGAAGGATTCATATGGATTGTTTTGACTGTATTTTAATGTATGTTTGATTGCAGTGTTGTTATTTACGTTCTTTAGTTTCCTGAAGTTTTGAATCCAAGAGGATCTTGTATTTGAAGATTTTCCTCCTTAGGATGCTGGAAGACCTGATGTCTACGACATACCTCTACACTCTCCTTACCAAAGTCTTTCCTCTATTCACCCTTACTCCAACTTACCGACTGACATTAATTAAGACCTCATCTGCATGTGCATACCAATCCAGTTTTCTAAGTTAAAACGATATCATCTCAAGTATGTGACCATTTGACCTCTTTAAAACCAACCCATGACATAAAACTCTGATGGGTACTGGACTTACCTCCAACGCAATATGGAGGTGACTTCTAGTGATAAAATTTCCGGTGCCGCTGCTGGGGAACAAATTGAGGACTTTTCCTTGGGATATAACGACAAAGAATCTCTAATTCTGAAGGTGCATCAGATATCAATACCACTGAAGATTGCAACTTGCACCTGGAGAATCCACTGTGTCGACTCCACTATTTAAGTTATGGATGCCTCTAGCACACTTGAAGCTAACCCAAAGAATTTTTCTTGAGAAGGCTTTTAGCAACTGCTTTCTCATCTTGAAAGTTCCCTAGGAGATTGACAACGATCAGATCTGGTCTTTGATGGTGAACAAAGACCAGTCACATTCTGTCTGATTATCTTTCACCATGGTGAATCCACTGTGCATAATCTGTTGGTGACTCCAATGAAGGGAGACAAATCAAAAGGCTATGGAGGCTATCCTAGCCAAGAGATTTCCCCCCTTCAATTTCTCAGCCATTGCTGGTTATCCACATCCAATGCTGGTTATAAATGAATGGGATGATTATCTTCTGAGATTCAGAGGAACCAAGCATAACCACCCCAGTGAACACTTATTTAACTTTCATATATGCATGCTTGAACATGATTTTGTTCATGAGGATGTCTTGATCAAGATTTTCAATTTTTCTTTAGAGGAAGATGCTCATGAATGGTGCCAATCAATCCCTGCTGCTAGTATCCACTCTTTAAAGGATTTTCACGATGTTTTTAATTCATACTACGAGAAGATTTACCTATATCATCTTATTTTGGATGAATTTTGTAAGAAGTTTTCATTCCACATCTAGCAGATGATAGAGTCTTCCTCGTATGATGAGTCTAGTGAAGATCTGATTGAAAGAGGAAGTGTGGATGGAAGTTTTCCTCTTTTTGTTCCCTGAGAAGAAGGCCTTCTAGATTTGAGTATTGATAATGTTGATGATTGCATAGCCATAGATGTATCATTTTCTTCCCCTGATGCACCTATTGTCTCAGCTATAAAAGACGAGATAGTTGTGGAAGAGGATTCTTCTCTTTTCCTTCAAGAGGTTTCCCATGATGTATTTTCACCCAAGTTTGAAGAGAAGAATCAAGAGGTCACTCTTTTTTCTTTGCAAAATAAAAGATTTCTTCACTTACTCATATTTGATGAGTACTCAAATGAAGAAGAGCAGACCCCTACCTCACATTTTTTTGACTTGGGGAGAAACCAACCTATGTATCAACAACTATAAGTAGTAGTTACTAATGTTCCTGAAATGGATATTTTTAGCAGTTGTATTCTTGATGAAATTACTATTTTAGAGGTTGATCATAGCTATGAAGGGCATCCCATATTTGACGAATGTTCTAGTGATGATGAGAAGAAAGATTATCCTATATTTGATCACTATGAAGACAGGGAGGATGATGCAGAGGATGGCCTTGTCACAGAAAATATAACTCGAAGATTTGACCAGGAGCAACCCTTAGTTGAGGCACATGAAGAGATTATTTATACACAGCCAGAAGTAAATTAACAATTATCAGTGGATCAACAACCACCTACGTCAATCCTTATTTCACTTTTACCCACATATTACAACAAATAACCTGTAGTGGAAGAAGATATATTCTATCAGTCCCATGTGTTCTGTCGCCATTTTCATGACCCTATAGGGGTGTATGTGGAGTTATATTTCTCAAATGTTTTTGAGCATGTAATCTTTATTATGTCAGCAATAGTTAGAGGGGATATAGGTAATGTTTTAAAAATATGGTTATATTCCTCTCGTTTGTTGTTAATCATTGGCATTATAAAGACTCATGTCAACACGTTGCTTGAGTGGCTTTGGTGGAAGTTTTCCTTCACCTAGCCCATTGTAAAAGTTAGTTATCTCAGGTTTTGTACATAAATAAGCTCTTTCTGGAGCATGTGTGTTTGTTTTCCTTTTTATAAGTAGAATAGTGTACATGTCGGCCTTCGACAAAATGTTTTGAGCTTGACTCCACAACCCAACAACTAAGGCACTGGAACTACTTGTTCTTGGCAGCCCGTAGGGAGCATGCCATCCCCTGTGGAGCCAAATGTTATCACATGAACTTGTCAGAGTCCTGTGGGTTTGTGGTTTCTACCTAAGTCTGTAATTTTTCCCTGTCTCTATCCTTTTCGCAGGCCAAGTCTTGAATTTTTTCCTCCTTCGGCTGATAAAATCATTTTATATTTTCCCTTGTTCATTTGTGCACCCTGGTCTTCCCGTTATCTTAGCTTGCAGTCAGTCATAGAAATCCTTGATCGTGCAGGCTGCAACCATGAACACAAAGCGTAAAATTCAGAGCAAACGGATCGAAGAGTCAAAGTCCTGAAGTTAGAAGTGTCGAAGGCCCGAAGTGAATTTGGACCATCCATCAGCAAGGACACACATCAATAGATCTCCAAATTTGGGTAAAGCAGCTGAAGGTAGAGGAGATTTGAGATTTGATTTTCCCAGAGTTCAGAGACCCAAAGGAGATCCGAGTCGTTCGATTCAGAGGGACGCATGGCACCAGATCCAAGTAGCTGTGGTTTCGTGAATCAAAGGTTTTAGCATTGAGTGGCTGACAACTGGGGTTTTCGAGGAAGTAATCATGGCCATTAAATTCAAAGAAAGTCTCATCATTGATCTGAATAAGGCTATTTCAAAAGTTCAGGCATCAAAATATTTAAAATCAATTGAAGTGAAAACTCTCGAACGACGAAATCCCGAAGCACCTTTGGATACAAGTGCCAAGTTATGACCTGAGGTTGCATGCAGGATGAAGCGATGAAAAGGAGCTACGCCAGAGGCTGAAAGCACCCATATTGGTCACATAAAAATATCAGCATGGCCTTGAGATGCCAAGATTGACTCTCAAAAGTCGTGGGCACTGTCTGAGCATTCATGAGTGTCAGGCCTCGTCCTGATCCCGATGAAGGTAGTTATTGAATATAGAGGTGGCAGTTGAGACCTCGTCCCACCCCATAAATGGAAAGCAGGTTGAAGACAATCATGAGTGTGGATTAGCAATCCGAGGTTTCCTTCTGGACATATTTCCCTACAGAACACATAACTGAGGCAAGATCGTGTCTGACATGAGAAGGCCTGCACAACCTGATAGAGAGGGCGCCGACTGAAGGCTTTGAAGGTAGTGATCTAATCACATTCCTGGTGGTTGCAACATTTTAGTATATATAGGCATTTTTGATATTTTGTTAAGTTCGATGGTTGAGCTAGGCTTCCATATTGTAAACTTTTGAGGAAGAACTCTGGTTCTCTAGTTATGTAATTTGATCTTAGACTTCTTGTTTAATGAAAATCAACTTCTTTTTCATCCTATTTTCCTCTGATACTGAAGTGTCCATGATTGAAGGATTCACATGGATTGTTTTGACTGTATTGTAATGTATGTTTGATTGCAGTGTTGTTATTTACATTCTTCATTTTCCTGAAGTTTTGAATCCAAGAGGATCTTGTATTTGAAGCTTTTCCTCCTTAGGTTGCTGGAAGACCTAATGTCTAAAGAAGACTTCTACACTCTCCGCACCAAAGTCTTCCCTCTATTCAACCTTACTCAAACTTACTGACTGAAGTTAATTAAGACCTCACCTGCATGTGCATACCAATCAAGTTTTCTGAGTTAAAGCGATATCATCTCAAGTCTGCGCCCATTTGACCTCTTTAAAACCAACCTATGACATAAAACTCTGATGGGTACTGAGCTTACCTCCAACGCAATCTGGAGGTGACTTCTAGTGCTAACAATGTTGACGTGGAATCACCAGGAGGTGACATGTGTCACTCAAATTTGAAATTTTTGGGCTGAGTTGGCACCAGTATGGATTTGATACCTGGCACTGTACAGATGACATGTGGCAGTCCGTACATGATGTGGTCCAATGACAGGCTGACATGTGGCAGTATAAATGACAGGTCATTGTACGGAAGTTGAAGTGGTAGGGTGACTGGGTTGTACAGATGTTGATGTGTCAACTAACTAGACAGGTGACTGGGTTGTACGGCAGTGACGTGGTAACTGACTGTGCACTGACTGGACATTGACTATGTGGTATGAATGAATCACAGGGTGACATGTGGCCTAATCAAAGGGTGCCACATGGCACCCCAGATTTAGCCAATGTTGGTTGGGTCAAACCATTTTGTTACCCGCAAGTTTCGAACCCCCGACCTCCACGAGCACCAATGGACTAAAATCCCCGAGCTAACCAGCTGCGTTATGGGTGTGACTTGTTAGTGATATGGTGTAATAAATATTAAAGTTGGTGGTTTTTCTTGTTAGGGGATAGGCCCTAGTCGGTGGGGTACTAGCCCACAACTAGGGGGCTATGAATAGAAGATGTGGATTCAAAGCTAATCCAGTTGGGGTGCGAGAGGTAAGGGTTTGACCACTTGGGCCATAGCCACATGACTAAGGCCAAGAATCAAGGGGCCAACATACAACTTCTAGCCCATGAGCATATGGAGTCTCCCATATGGCCAGGAGCCCAGGAATAGGGGTTGTACCTTGCATTTTGCCAATTTGTTGGTTTTTAACCATATGCTATGTTGTTTTTGGCTATTTAAGCTGATTTTAATGGATTTTAGCCAATATTGGGGGATCTGGAGCCCGATTTAAGGCCAGATATTGGGAGGAAGTTGGGAGGTTGATGCCAAATCCAAATATATATAAACTAGGGGTTATTAGCAGCATAAGAGAGGTTCAGAAAAGGAGAAATGTTGAGGAATTTGAAAGCCAAAGTCATTTTTATGCAGGGAAGCCATTGAGGAGGGGGACTTTGCGGGCCAATTTCGGAAGGTACGCTCATCCTTTTTCAGTGTCGTTAATTGTGTTGGATTATTGAGGTCGAGAAGAACACATACAAAACAATTTTTAATACTTTTGACACTTTTCTGATGTACTTTTGAAGCATTTAATAGAAATAAGAAAGCCTCACCCACTGAGACAAAGGCCCAGAGACTTAGTCAATCTTGCCGATCTTCGTTAACAAATTTTGTTGTTATGGTTTGATGTTCTTTGTGCTTACATTCTGATCTGCATTTCGTATTATGGCTTCTATCATATCTCATTAATTTCTTCCTCTTTCATCAATTCCTAATTGGTAATTGAACTCATGCTTAAAACTTAACCAAGTCTTTAAAAGATCAATTTCAGATCAAGTGGTATCAGAGCAGGTTGACTGTTGGTTTTTGAGTTTGCATGATTACCAGGGAAAAGATGAATGATGGTGAAGGCAATCTTGTAGAAGGGGATCCTGAGATTGGATCGAGAAAGAGGACTTCTCAAAGTGAGGAGATGGCATCATAAGAAGGCATGTCTCAGAATGATATTGAGTTGCAAAAGACTACATTTGCCATGTCTGAGATGGTAAAGGTATTATATGAGGATTACTTGGAATGGAAGAGGCCTTTCCAAGGAGAATCTTCTAAAAAAGGCAAAAGTGAAGAGAGATAGGATCCTCCTAAAACTCCTTCTTCACCTCCTTCTTCCCCATTAGATTCTTCTTCAAGTACAAGTTCAAAATCCAGCGCAAGAAAACATTCCCATAAACATAAACATGATATGCCTTTACTTAAGCTTGATGTGAAATTTGAATTACCCATGTATGATGGTGAAGTCAATGTTGAGAGGCTTGATAATTGGGTCAGACAAATGGAAGTTTATTGTGATGTGCAACAAATCAAGGATGGGGCAACTCAAATCAATTTGGCATTGCTTCATCTTGCAGGCACAACACTCATCTGGTGGAAAAGTAAGTTGCAAAATGACACGCAACAAGTTGGTAATGTATTTTCATCATGGCAAGATTTGTTTTTTGCACTTAGAAAGAAATTTTGTTCTTTGGGTTATAAAGAGAAGGCTTTAATTGAATGGAAAGGTCTTAAACTAAGAAATGGACAAGCAATGCAAGAATACACAGATGAATTTCATAAGATGACATTAATGTTGAATATTTCATTGCATACCCAAGAAACTCTTATGAAGTATATATGAGTTTTTCCTGCACATATTCGTAACACTGTATTTATGTTTGGACCTACTAATATTGATGAGGTTTATGTTCAAGCAACATACATTCAAGCAGGAAAAACATGAGTTGGTGTATCAGGGGAATTGTCTTCAAGGAAAGAGGACAAAAGAAAGGGGAATGAAAAGAAAGAAAACTCAACGACAAGAAGGGAAGATAATCTCTCTTGCAAGCATTGCAAGAAAGAAGGGCATGATGATGACCATTGCTGGAAATTGAATCCAGAGAAGAGACCAAAGTGGTTCAAAGAAAGGAAAGGGAGGCAAATAGTTGCAACCGCAACATGACCAACATACTTGAGATATGATTAAGGTGATGAGACTAAGATCACAATAGTTGGTTTGACATGTAAAATAGGTGATGAATATGATTCTAGATGCAATTTTTTTCACATAAGGGTGATAATGAAACATACTAAGATTGACACATTGATAGATAGTGGATTTCAATCTAACTTGATTTCATAGGAAGTGGTTAAACAATTGGGATTAAACACTAAGATTCATCATAAACCTTACTCGCTTAAATGGATAAGCAACAATCATAAATTGAACATAACAAAGCAATGCACTTTAAAGTTTGCAATTTCATCAAAGTTCGAGGATGAGGTAACGTGTGATGTGGTGCCACTCAATGAATGTGGAATGGTCTTAGGTAGCCCTTTTTTGTATGATCACAAAGCAATATTATACAGGGAACATAATTAATATCACTTAACTAAAGAAGGAAATGAATATGTTGTACATGCTCATCACTTAGAAGCAAATCAATCTCTACAAACAATGGAACAATTAAGGAAGACAACTTATGCAAGAAACACACCTATAATTGTGCCAAATCAAGCAATTGATCTTAAGCATGAACATGGGATGGTTGTAGAATGAAAGTTCAATCATATTTTTCTTCAAGATAAGTTAATGTCATGCAAGTACTTCAAACATATTAGCTCATTTGCAATCATGATTCTGATGTTATCGCTGCTAATGTTTTCAACATGGATGGTAGTGACTTCAGTAAGATGTGAAAGAGTACAAGTGGCTAAAAATATGTTGTCAGTTGTCATGGTTGTTTTTCAATTGATATTGATGACACATGTGCACATGACAGAGTTTAAAGACAAGGAACAAGTGGGGTGGCCTATCCCACACTTGATGACTGGTCAATACCCTTTTGGAGGATCAAAAGGTCTTAGTGGGGAGGCATGATCCAAAATGGATCCAGGAAGAATTAAAAATCTTAGTTCTTGGAATCATATGAAACCAGTGCCATTGCGCCCGGCTCGTCCCGCTGATTCCGACTGTATATATTTTTTTCACAAATGGACTCCGTATGCGAAAGATATTGCGTTCTGACTCATTTCCCAAACAAGCAAAAAGTCAAACTGGTCAAAGTCAACAGGTCGTACTGCTGACGTCAACAGTACGACAGGCGACGTTAGCATGATGTCATCATGCTAACATGACATCACTAGGAGGTGACATGTGTCACTCGAATTTGGCATTTTGAGACTGTGTTGGCCCCAATACAAATTTGACATGTGGCACTGTACGGATGACATGTGGCAATCCGTACATGACGTGGCCCAAGGGCAAGCTAACATGTGGTAGTATAAACGATAAGTGGTTGTATGGAAGCTGATGTGGCAAGGCGACTGGGCTGCATGGATTTTGATGTGGCAACTGACTAGATAGAGGTGACATGGCAATTGACTGTGCATGTTGATTGTGCGTTGACTGTGGTACAGATGAATCACAGGGCGACACGTGGCCCAATCAAAGGGCACCACATGGAACCCTGGATTTAGCCAATGTTGGCTGGGTCAAATTTTTTTGTTACCCACAAGTTTCGAACCCCCGACCTCCACAGGCACCAACAGACTAAACTCCCCGGGCTAACCGATTGCACTATTGGTGTGACTTGTTAGTGATATGGTGCAATAAATATAAAAGTTGGCAGTTTCTCTTGTTAGGGGATAGGCCCTGGTCGGTGGGGTACCATCCGGTGACCAGGGGGCTGTGACTAGGAGTTGTAGATTCAGAGCTAAGCCAGTTGGGGCGTGAGAGGTAAGGGCTTGGCCACATGGGACATATCCACATGACTAGGGCCAGGAATCAAGGTGCCAATGCACAAATTCTAGCCCATGAGCATATGGAGCCTCCCATATGGCTAGGATCCCAGAAATAGGGGGTTGCACCCTGGATTTTTCCAATTTGTGGGTTTTTAACCATATGTTATGTTTTTTTTTGTTATTTCAATTGATTTTAATGGATTTTAGCCAATATTGGGGAATCTGGAGCTCGAATTAAGGATAGATATTGGGAGGAAGTTGGGAGGTTGATGTTGAATCGAAATCTATATAAACAAGGGGTTTGTAGTAGCATAGGAGAGGTTCAGAACAATATAAATGCTAAGGAATTTGAAATCCAATTTCGTTTTTATGCAAGGAAGCCATTGAGGAGGGGAAATTTGAGGGCCAATTTCGGGAGCTACGCTCAACCTTTTTCAGTGCTATCAATTGTGTTGGATTCTGAGGTAGAGAAGAACACAACCAAACCAATTTGTAATTATTTTTACATCTTTCTAATGTAATTTTGAAGAATTGAAGAGAAATAAGAAAGACTCACCCATTGAAACAAAGCCCATAGACATAGGCAACCTTGTCGAACTCCGTTAACAACTTTTGTTGTTATGGTTTGTTGTTCTTTGTGCTTAAATTTTGATCTGCATTTCTTATTATGGATGCTATAATATCTCATTAATTTCTTCCTCTTTCATCAATTCCTAATTGGTAAATGAACTCATGCTTAAAACTTAACCAAATCTTTAAAAGATCAATTTCAGATCAACTATGGGCCTTACACTATCACCAAGGTTGTGGGTAGCAATGCTTTTGAGCTCAACACTCAACCCTTCCTTGGCTTGCACCTAATGTTCAATGTGGACCTCCTTCAACCATATTTTCCAACATTATTGGACACCTCAGAGATCACAAAACATCTAACACAAACATAGCTCAACTCTTACTACATGGAACATGTATCCACTGATCAGATAGAAGACACACAAATCAAGGGCACTCGCTAGCAAAGGATCCAACTTTATCGAGTTTTCAAGGAAGGGAAACTCCTATACCAAGGAAATTGGCTCACCTGAGGCCAAATTCAACATAAGTTTCCTCACCAGATGGGGGAACTCAATGGAATGGATACCATTTCTTCCTAAGGGGGGAGGAATGATCTAGGTGGATAATGGTGGCCACCCACCTATTCCAACTGACTTGTCTTGACAATTTTTAGTTCAACACGTTCTTTTGTACTTATTTATAATTGTGGGTTCTACACTTTCGGGGCTCTCTCAAGCCCTACACATATTCAAGGAGGAGACCGGTGGCCTCCCACCTAATCCAACTGGCTTATTTTGGATGTTTTCATGTCAGCACATCTTTTTGTACTTCCAGGGTCGTTTTGGGGCCCTAAATAGTGTTTTTTTGGCTTGCCACAGTCAAGGTGTAGATAGAGTTAGATTTTGATGGTGTAATGTGTAGTTCTCAAAAATACCCTTCCAACGGGCTATCACGTGCCTAAAACGAAGGTCGTATGCAAAAGTTATGACCCTGGGAAGTTGAGGTACCAACTTACCCATCGAGGCCCACATGAATTTTGGCGTTTCACCTCCTAGGGTTAGGTTTTTGGATTTATAGGGTTTTGGAATTCATGAGTAATATTAAAAAGGCCCCTGGAGCCTCATTGTAATCATTCTGATCAGATACATGCACATATCAACCAAATCTCTTCTCAGAGATAACTACCACCATTCGAGCAAGTTGTTTCAGTTCTATATTTTTATAGTTTCAACCTATTTCATTTATTCAATAGAAGATATTGTTCACTGGATATATTTGTTGTTCTCCTTATCTCTATGTTTATTGTATTCTGCCTGTTAATAAATTGGCTTTTCTCCTAAATTTGGAACATTGATAGACCATGCGTGGAGCTACCCCTTTCAACAATTAGTGAAGAGCATGACAAGCTTCCTAAATTCCAATTAGAGGGGATATATTCACCCAAGAGAGCCACTAAAGTGTTGGGAATTAACCCCATATCAAGAAATCTACAAGAGTGAAGATCCATTAGTTGGATAACGAAGGATGCAAACCACTAAAATCCATGATCTAGAAGGGGAAACATTTCCCATGATATTATCATCCCAAATAACTATATCCATACCATTTTCAATGTTCGAGGGAGTAATTTTTGAATGAGATGGGTAACATAGTAAAATTTTTTCCACATGAGGGATCCTTTTGTTGATATAAGTTTTTCATTGAGGCATGTCTTTTGTTTCTTCCCTGATAGATATTTCTTTAACACATATTTTCACCACAAGGTGGGTCTCCAGATAAGTTTCCATGTGATTTTGGCTTCTATCACTCTACTAATTAGGAGAGGAACTTTGATTGCTATACCTCTTTCAAATGGAGCTCTATCACATTTCCGGTTAACTAGATTAAATTTTTTCATGCTACTATATTTCCCTCATTTATAGATAAATCTATGTATTAACCATGATATCTTATGAATTATCCTTACAAGAGAAAATAATAAAAAAAAGCATTGATAAAATTGATAAATAATAAAAAAATGAAGCATTGATAAAATTGATTTTAGGAAAACTAATTTGCTACGAGGGTTAATCCATTGCACTTCCAGAGATTAAATTTTTAATTTGATATTATGCAAATTGAATCCTAATACTTGAGTAGTAAGGATGATTAGAATTCCAAGGTATAGAAATGACCTCCAATTTAGATCCAAGGACAAGTCTAAGACTCTAGTGATCCTTTTGAGAATACTAGTGTACATGTTTCATCCATATATTTTACTTATTTATTTATTTAAATACCCCCTAATGTGTCCAAGAATGAGGAGAGGATGTAATGTAAATATCTTTCTATCAACGTAGAGGCTCTTACCATTAGGAACTTTTATCATTTGCAAACTAGGCATGATTAATAGGTTTTATCCTACAAGAAATACGAACCTCAAGGAGGATGTCCCTTTTCCAATATTGCCCATGATAATGACCCGACATTTCTTCCATTAAAACATAAAGAGATGGAGAGAGGGCACATCCTTTCCAAACTCCTCTAGATTCCTTAAAGAACTCTATCTATCTACGATTGACCACTCAACCAATCTATAGGTCAGCCATGCAAACTTTGATACATTCTACAAATTTATATGAGAATACAAATATTTTCATTATTTTGAAGAGGAAACTATGTTAGACTCTATCAAATGAATTCAACTTGTCTATATTAATAACCATTCCTCACTCCCCTATTGATTTTCTTGAGTGGGTAAGATTCATGGGCTGGGATGATATTTATTAAGATTGCATTAAGCCTTCCTACTCTTATATGAGATGTTTTATAGGCCCAATGGAATGGAGTCAATTGAAGTAGGACAAATTATTTTTTTGGTGATGGGAGTCAAGCAGGAGAATTTGATGCCACCTCCAACATTAAAGAAGCATCTCGAGAACTCAAGCATGCATATTGGTTCAATTATGATTATATTACATCAATCCAGATAAAAGTGGATCGATAATTTTCCTTGGCTTATAATAAGGCCTCATATAACCCCAAGCCCTAGGAGATGGGGACCCCAACCTCCATATTTTAAGCCTCATTGATTACAATTTTCTAGTCTTTGTAATTTATGCTTTTGGGATGATCAATGCTCAAGGATGATTTGAAGTTCTTTGATTGGTTTTCCTGGTTGGTTCTATTATTTGAAGTGTGCATGAATGCCAAGGATGCCTTATATAATGGTTAATTGATTGTACTTACTATTTTCTTAGTGTATTTACCTAAATGAAACTTGTTATTTTCTTGTACTCTTCTTGATTGTTAGGGTTTTCTTATGTTTGGGATCTTTTTGCTTCATTGGTTTCTTTGATTGATGGTTGGGGTGATACTTTATTATTTCTTTCTATCATCCTACTTCTCTAGATAGGCACATAGTAGATCCTTATTTGATTGGATTAAGTGTTCCATGAATGGTTTGATCCTTTCCTTCATTCATTAGTTATTTAGGTGTATGAGTGTTTTCTCATTTGAAAAAACATGTTAAGGTGAATAGTAGTCAAGCACCTCACCTTTAAAGACACTCTCACTCAAAGTTATGAGATCATTGAATGCACTAGTTTTAATCATTGATGTTGTTTTTTCACATGAATTCTTATGACTAAATGGTCGTGTGAGCATTGCTTTGAAGTTAAGTTGAATGATGAGTTGGGTTTTGGATAATGTGTGAATCCTTGGATTATCAATTCATTGATAGATGTAATTTTTTCAAACATATTTTCACTTGCAGGTATGTTATTGAAATTTCTTGGTTAGATTATGATGTTGTGATGGTGATATTTTCATTTTCTCGTTATGGATGGTCAACAAATGATTTCGTTTAATAAATTGATGATCACATGCATGAAGAAACGAAATTATTTATTCTTAGAAGTCAAATGCATAGAAAATTTCATTAATTTCTTTTTTGAACTGACCCTATTGCATGGATTGCATTTAAATGTTTACAAACCAATGGCTTTGATATTTACTTTGAATTGAGGATTGGATTTGTAACTTCCAAGGATCCCTTTCTCTCCTTATGGATGTGATGATGTGATGTTCTCAGGGTCCTTCCTCCTTAAGAAGGTATTTCTAAAATTCCCTCGTTTGAAATATGATATAGTGATTAAATGTGTTCCTTTATTTATTTATGAAAGAACTTTGAATGTTTTATATTGGTGACATGTTTATTGTGTACATGAATAGAAGGGATCTCATGATTAGGATGCTAATGCATGTCATTCAAAGAATACATAGATATGCATTATAACCATGAACATTGCCTCAACTATGATATATCGGTTGTTATTAGAATGCTTCATCACCCATGCTTGACACACATAGAATTAGATTAATATGAGAAGGGATCTCGTGATCAGGATGCTAATGCATGTCATTCAAAGAATACACAGATATGCATTATAATCATTAACATTGCCTCAACTATGATATATAAGTTGTTATTAGAATGCTTCATCACCCATGCTTGACACACATAGAATTAGATTATTATTTCTCATAAGAAGAGAACATTAATGCATAGACTCATTGCCCATCTGTCATCATATTCTATGGAATATATCCTATAATATTACATGGTATACTTTTTAAATATAATCAATACATTGTCTCATGTGTTGCAATCAATATTGTCACGTTGAATTTGTCTCTTTATCAATGTAATAACAAGTTGCAAGATAAGAATCAGAAAAGTTAGAAATGGGGAAATCTACAAAGTAAAAGGGCACGTGAATAAATTTTTCATGCTAAGTATGTGGTTCTATGCAAATCAAAGCACTTGGAAGAGATAAAATAATGGAGGGAAGACACTAGAAGAATTAACGTTGTTGTTGTTGTTTACATATTTGTGCAAGTATCGAGAATATCAATTTGTAGGGAGAGACCAACATGAATACAAGTAATGTTGTCGAGTACCTCGTAGATTCTTGAATAAGGTGGTGAATAGGTATAAAAAACAAATAAAAGTTCATGACCAATTGGTATTAATATTATACTGCATGGTGATTGGTAGTATTGTGTATGGAAATTGTACAAATGACTCCTTTAGATTGTCTACAACCTAGCTGCAAGGGATGGTGTTACGAGTATAACAGAAATGCCAAGTGAAAGGGTAAAATTGAGAATATCTTGGTGATGTCATTACATATTTGGTCAAAACTATTTATAACCTCTTCATATCAAAAATAATCATTCATCCAAATCATGAAGCATTCTAGTCAAAATTTTTAATGACATTTCCATTACATCGACTGGTGTCCAGGATTATATTGAGCATAACTTGATTGATACTTTTTTTTATGAATTGGAGAATTTTTACCAATTCAGACAAACAATATATGACAATTATGACAATCCAATGTCTAATATTTGAAGCTATCGAGGAAACACTCTGTGTGAGGACCATACTTTGGCCTGTGAGGCTCAAGAGTGCATTATGTCATGGTTCGACCAAATGAAGTATACAAATTTTGGAAGAGGATAGATTATATTTCTTGGGGTCTCTTATTGCAATGAAAATGGCATAAATCGATTATGATCACATAAGTATTGAAACACTCTTTAAAACTTTTCCCATCAACGGTTTATTTTCCATGACATGTTTAAAAAAGAGTACCAAGTGAATGGTAGATTATGTCATCTGACCATGCATTGGAAATATTTTTATGTCATCTACACCCTACTTCATATGAAATTCATTTATGAGGTTTTATGTGAGGTTTATGTGTTTAAAAGGATAAAAAACCATAGGGACGATTTTTAATTGTAAGGAAGTGTTGATGAATTTCTCATTGAATTGTAAATTTTAACTTTGTACGATAAATTACTGTGAATTGATTATTAACAAAAAAAAAAAATATACAAAGGCACACACACATTACACATATATTTTACCTTGTAAACCCAAACTAGGAAAACCAACAACTTGTTTAGAGCCACACCTCTAATCTTCTATTCATTATATTCTTCATTTTTTACAATATATATATATATATATATACCCATAATACATTGACCCAAATAAGTCAACAACCCTAATTCCTTAACCAAAATTAGAAAACCATCAACAAAAAACCATGTGCCGAAAAACCGCTAAAAACGGATGCAAAAAATGCCAATTTTTTTTTTCTCTGGAGGCATTGCTCCCTCCCCCCTGTAAACCCCTGGGTAGGGGGGGATGCACCCCCCCTGCAACCCTCTACACATATAAGGGGTTATAGGGTTACATAGTCAACAATCCAAGGAAACAATGCCCATAGATCCTCTGCACCAAGAAAACTTCTCAGTTCTCACATATTTTGTTAATGAATCTGCAACATTCTTCAAAGTGTCCAACTTCATCATCTACACCTTATTTTATTCAACCATGTCTCTCACAAAGTGATATTGAACATCAATATGCTTTGTCTTTGAATGATAAGCCATGTTCTTTTCCATGAAGATTGCACTATGACTATGACAATTTATCTATATAGCTTGTTGTATGAACCCAATACCTAAACACAATCTATGTAACCATATTCCTTCCTTAATTGCATGAGTGGTTTCTAGGTATTTAGCTTATGTAGTTGAGAGTGCCATTATAGATTTTCTTTTTCTCATCCAACTGATTGCTCCTCCAAACATGTTAAACACATACCCACTAGTAGATCTTCTACGATCTAGATCTCCAACCTTGTTTCCATCAAAAAATCCATGTATATCCAACACACTGTCCAATCCTGGTCTTCCTTGGTAGAACAATCCATAGTTAGTAGTGCCACACAAATACCTGAAAACCCTCTTTAAAGTTGTCTAATGCTCCTTCCTTGGTTTTGACATATATCTTCTCAAAACTACCACTGCATGTGCAATGTCCGGTCTAGTACAGACCATTATATACATCAAACTACCGACCACACTAGCATATGGAACACATGACATGTTCTCTTCTTATTCTTGTGTCTTAGGACACTGATCCACATATAATTTTACACCTACAGGAATAGGAACCTTGACTGGTTTACATTCCTGCATATTGAACCTCCGCAATATTGTCTCGACATATTTCCTCTTATTTAACTAGAGTTTCATATTTTCCCGATCTCTTCTAATTTCCATGTCCAAAATGAAATTTGTAGCACCAATATCCTTCATGTCAAATTTAGAGGACAACTGAGTTTTCACATCTTGGAAAAGCTCCTTTTCATTTCCTATCAACAACATATCATCCACATACAAGACCAAATAAATAAGATGATCTCCGATTAATTTGAAATACACACAATGATCCACTTTTCTCCTTGTGAAGCCAAGTCCCAACGTATAAGTATCAAATTTTTGATACCACATCCTTGGTGATTGGTTTAACCCATATAGGGAATTTTTCATCTTGCAAACCAACTCTTTCTTTCCCTTCACAACAAATCCTTATGGCTTCTTCATGTAGATTTCTTATTCCATATCCCCATGTAGGAATGTTGTCTTCACATCTATTTTTTCTACTTCAAAATCAAACACATCAACAACGAATAAAAGAAATCTAATTGAAGTTAAATTGGAAACAAGAGAAAAAAATTCACCAAAGTCAATTCCCTCTACCTGGGAATAACCTTTTGCTACTAACCAAGCTTTGTATTTCTCCACTTTGCCTTCTGCATTCAACTTCTTCTTAAACACCCATTTGCTTCCAATGAGATTTCTTTCAGTTGACAACTCCACTAGATCCCAAGCCTCATTCTGTTCCAAAGATGCCATTTCTTCAATCATGGACTTTTCCCATAGTTTTCCATCCTCTCAATCCACTACCTCCCTAATAGTTCTAGGATCATATTCAATAATAAACAAAGAAAAATTTGAACGAAAATTTAGGTGGAGTATAAATTTCTGGTTTCCTTCTTTCTTGAACCAATCTCCTCAATACTAGAGTATGAGGATCTTGTTCTTCTGATTCATGTTCTTCTGTAGAGTCTGATTCATCATCCTTCAACTCAAACTCTATTTTCTCTGGTTCTTCCTTCCTTGGTAGGACTTCCTGTTTGACAACATATTTGATTTCTCTAAATACCACATCTCGTCTACACACTACCTTATTAGTTTCTAGGTTCCAAAGATTATACCCTTTTAGACCATCTTTATACCCAATAAAGATACACTTTTCATCCTTTTTATCTAGCTTACTCCTAGTTTCCTTTGGAACGTGAACAAATGCATCAAAACCAAACACCTTGAGATGTGTCAGAGAGGGTTTTTTACCAGTCCATCCCTTAGGTGGATTCTTGTCATCCAACCTTGATGAGAGTGATAGATTGGCCAGGTAACATGAAATACCCATTGCCTTTGCCCAAAATTCCTGCCCTAACTTGGCACCACTGAGCATGCACCTTGATTTTTCCATCAATGTCATGTTCATCGTTTCTACAACTCCATTTTGTTGAGGTGTATATGGAGTAGTCTTCTTCCTTGCTATACCACACTTCTTAAAGAATTCTTCAAACTAATTTCCACAGAATTAGGGATAATTTTAAGGATGAAAATTTATATTAAAATGTAGAAACATGGGCTGATCTTACTAGTCCTAATATGAAAAATGTAAAATGGTTGACGATAGTTTTGTAAAAATATTCAATATTCTAAGGATTTAATATAGTTTCTATAAAAGTTTGGCGATTTTTAAGGTAAAATGATTTTATTCTATGGAATTTGGATGAATCATTTTAAAAAAAATGGAAATTGGCGAATCCTTTTTTGAGAAAAACCATGGAAAATTATCCCATTGGAAAATTTAGCCCTTAAAATCATCTATGCGTAGAATTTTCCACCAATATTCGTCCTCAA
>ML806546.1:104199-124993 GCA_009831015.1 Picea engelmannii | reverse complement strand
CAAGGTATGCCATTTTCGCTATAACTCCTTTTCTGAGAGGTTCCAAGTTGTGAAACCTAGAGGAATTTCAAAAAACACACTGAAGAACATCATGTACCAGTTTCATATCTTTATACATTACAGGTACAAAGTTATGATTACTTGAAGTTAGGGTTGTTGACTAATCCAAAACTAGGCATGTGAGACTAAATAAAAGTTTGTTGAAAATGCTAGTCTCTTGTTGTTAAAGTTAAGGAAGGTTTGAAGGAATGTGATCATATACACCAGGTCTATTACAGAGCTGCAAATCATATTTGGATGATGAAATTCATGAGGGATTTTGGTTGAGGTACATGTTGAGTACATGGTTGAGACAAGTAATTGATGAATTGGCACATACATGAAGTGTATAGTTGATAATGTTGTTACATATTGATAAGTCATAGTTGATGAATAGTTGACACATGATTGGTACATGGTTGGATGCACTTGTTTATGGTACAAGTTTATTACAAGTTGTTTGGTACAAGTTGGTGCATGCTTGATGCACTTGTTTATGGTACAGGTTGATTACAGGTTGAGGTACAGGTTGATGCATAGTTCAGATTTATTGGTACAAGTTTAAAGTGGTATATCTCACAGTGATAGTGTGATAGTGGTTCCATCATTCTACATATACTTCAGGGTGGTAGGACGGGGCAAGGAAATGTGGTTGTAGCCACCTTCTGGTTGTAGCTGGAGAACATAGGGGGTTGTAGCCTCCTTCTGGTTGTAGTTAGAGAATTGGGGAGTTGGAGATTCCCTCAGGTTGTAGCCTGAGAAACTAGGGGGTTGGAGCCTCCTTCTAGTTGCAGCTGGAAAACAAAGGAAGTTGGTGCTTCCAATGAATGTAATTCTTCAAGACATATAAGAAAAAGCATTATGTGGTTTTCTCCTGATTTGAGTTTCCACGTAAAACACTGGTGTACTGTGCATGTGTGTGATTGTTTATTTCTTATTGATCATTATTGGATAATAATTCTACATTGATATAACATTTGAAGAAAACAGATTATAATTATGTTATTATTGATTCACCCCCCTCTTAGTAATCCAACAATTGGTATCAAAACATGTTCCGTCATAAATCAATTTAACCACTGAAAGGTAGATCATGGAGAGTACAACCTCGTATATAAATGGAATACCACAGTTTGATGGAAAAAAAGTATGTTTTTTGGAGCATAAGGATGAAGACATATATACAGGCATAGGGATTTCATGTTTGGCAATAAATTGTAGATGGATACACAGCACCAACAGTTCCACCAACAAACGACAAAGAAGCGAAACTCGGTGAGAATAATCCCAAATCCAAAAATGCACTTTTGAATGGTCTCAGTGATACGGTATTCACCAAAGTTGCACATTGTAAATATGCTAAAGAGATTTGGGACAAGCTTCGAAATATTTATGAAGGAGATTCAAAAGTCAAAGCAGCAAAGATTCAAACTTACAAAGGTCAGTTCGAACAACTAAAAATGAAGGAAGATGAATATATCATAGCCTAATTCTTACGAGTCGATGAAACAGTGAATGAAATCATAGGATTGCGAGAAGAAATCGAAGAATCTGTAATTTTTCAAAAGGTACTAAGATCTCTTCCTATGAGATTCAACCCTAGGATATCAACACTAGAAGAAAGATTGGATCTAAACTCAATAAGCATGGACAAAATGCGCGAAATATTCACAACATATGAGATGAGAACTGAACGGGAAAATCTAGATGTCAAAGGAGCAACGTTCAAAGCATCCAAAATATCAAAGCAAAATAAAAAGGAACAAGAAGAATATAGCAACAACAACGACGTCTCAGGAGATTATGAAGAAGTGGCCAACTTCGTCAAAAGAATGAACAAGGGAACCAATGGTAGGTATAGAGGTAAGCTTCATTTAATTTGTTTTAATTGTGATGGTATTGGTCATTTTGATAAAAAAATTCCTCATAAGAAAAAAAGAAATGATGAAGGTTACTCAAAAGGAAGACAAACATATAAAGGTAAAATAACTACAAAGAAAGTTTTCAAGAAAATATTTTTCACCAAAGAAGACATCTCATCATCAGATGAAGATGAAGTCAGTGATAGTGAAACATGGAGAGTTCTATTCATGGCAGTAGAAGACTCTGATAAATAAGACTTCGAAGAAGAATATGAAGAAGCATATGAAGAAGAAATTGAAGAGGCAGAAGTTGAATTATGAGAAGAATTAATGAGTGCCATAGAAGTTATCAGAAGAGAAAAGAAGAAAAACAAGAAACTACAAGCAGAACTAGATAAGAAAAAAAACACTCAAGAACTAGAACAAATGATCACAAAATTGAAGGTTCAAATAGAAGAAGATAAAAGAATTGAAGAAGCACTCAAAGAACATCTAGAAGGAAAGGACAAGATCATTGGAAACCTGGAAGCAGAGATTGTCACTCTAAGAAAGGATATTCAAAAGAAAAATATGCATAATAGCTCAAAAGTTCTGGATGACATTATCATCATTCAAAAATATCATCTTGACAATTCCGAACTTGGATACAATAAGACAGAAAAGGGATCAAGCTCCAAAACAACAGAGCAAGAAAAAAATCTAAAAAGCTATGGAGAAACAATCAAAGGGGATAAAAAGATATATAAGGAAGATTACAGGGACACTCCTCCACCGAGAAGATTCAGATTTCAGAATCAACAACAGATAGACATGCCTCAAGAAGAAGAAGGATTCATAAGAGCACATCATTTCAGAAGATCTTCAACTACTAGGTATCAAACTATATTTTTTGGTTTATGTTATGCATGTAATAATTTTGGACATAAAGTTGTAAATTGCAGAGCTAACAACATGAACAATAACTACTTTGAGGGCCATACACAAAGGGGTTATTCAAGAAGACCTAGTGAAACACGGAGAATAAGTTACAATAGGTTTGAATCTTTGAGCACTGAAGTGGAATGTTACAAATGTAAAAATTTTGGACACATGGCCAAAAATTGCAGAATGACAGTCCCTCCTAAAGAACCTCAACAGAGTCACAAACAAGAACCTCAGAAAACAACATGGATAAGAAAACAAGATTAGTATAGCAATGAAGAATGCACAGTCGTTCTATAAGCTAAACAGAAGAAACGTGGTTGGTATGTTGACAATGGATGTTCAAAACACATGACAGGTGATAGAGACAAGTTTCTTACATTACGAAAGGAAAGATATGGATAAGTCTCCTTCGGAAATGATGATTCAACCAAAATAATTGGAAAAGGCACCATCCAAATTGGGAACAAGAATGAAAAGGCAGAAAATGTTCTACTAGTAGAAGATATGAAACATAATATTTTAAGTGTGAGTCAAATGTGTGACCAAGGTCATAAAGTTACTTTCGATTCACAAAAGTGTGAGATAAGAAAAAAAGGTTTAGGGAAATTGGTCGCTAAAGCTGCAAGAACTTTAAGCAACATATATGTGTTTAGCAAAATTGGAAATGAAAAGTGTTGTCTAGGAAAGGAAGATGAAAGTTGTCTATGGCACAAAATAATGGGTCACATGCATTTTGATAACCTTGTCAAAGTCAACAAAAGAGAAGCAGTCAAAGAAATGCCCCAAATCACGAAACCAACCAACACTTTATGCAAGCATTGCCAACAAGGAAAGAAAACAAAGACTAGGTTCAAATCAAAGGAATATTCAACAACAAAACCACTGGAAATTGTGCATACTGATCTAGTTGGACCAACTACAACAAAAGGATTAAAAGGTGAGAGATATTTTATGTTATTAGTTGATGATTATACAAGAATGATTGCAATTTACTTTCTCAAGAACAAGTCAAAAGCTTTTGCAAAACTTCAAGATCTACAAGGAAATGGTTGAAAATGATATGGATTCAAGAATCAAATTCTTAAGATCAGATAATGGAGGAGAATTCACCTCAAAGGAATTTATGGAATACTGCAGAAATCATGGAATAAAAAGGCAATTCTCCGTCGCTCGGACACGTCAACAGAATGGAGTTGTTGAAAGAAAGAACATGACAGTACAAGAAATGGCTCGAACAATGATAATGGATTCAAAGTTGACAAATATGTTTTGGACACAGGCAGTGCATACAACAGTTCACATTCAAAACAGAGTAATGATCAGAAACAACACTGATAAAACTCCCTACGAGCTATGGAAAGGAAGACCAACAAATGTGAAGCACTTCAAAGTTTTTGGAAGCAAATGCTACATCAAAAGAGAAGATGGAAGAATGGGAAAGTTTGAATCTCATGTGGACAAAGGAATACTTGTTTGTTACTCAAGTACAAGGAAATCATACAAGTGTTACAATCTAAGATTAAACAAAGTTGTGGAAAGCATCAACGTAACAATTGATGAAACAAGCAGACCAGAATCAAAGGTAGAAGAAAACAAATCAATGGAACAACTTTTTTAAGAAGAAGATGAAAAAAAGTAGAAGAGTAATATGAATATAAATAGAATTCGACAGAAGAAGAAGAGCAAGTTCAACAAGTATCTCCAAAGAAACCTAGCAAACGGGTACAACAGAATCATCCTTCAGATCAGATTATTGGAAACAAAGATGCAGGAGTTGAGACTAGAAGAAAAATCCATTCACCAGAACAAACACACCTAACACTCTTATCTACAATTGAACCAAACTATTTTGAAGAATCCAACAAGGATGAATTTTGGAATAAGGCCATGGATGAAGAATTGGATCAAATAGAGAAAAATGACATTTGGGAATTGGTTGCAAGACCAAAGAATAAGAATGTGATCGACACAAAATGAGTTTTCAGGAATAAATTGAATGAAGATGGACAGGTTACAAGGAACAAAGATATATTGGTATGTAAAGGATATGCACATATTGAAGGAATCGACTTTGAAGAGACATTTGCCTCAGTTGCCAGAATGGAAGCAATCCATTTGATTTTAGCTTATGCATGCTCCAAAAATGTTAAAGTATATCAGATGGACGTAAAATCATATTTTCTGAATGGGGAACTTGAAGAAGAAGTCTACATTGAACAACTAGAAGGATTTCAATTGTTAGAGAACACATACTATGTGTGTAAATTAAAGAAGGCCTTGTATGGTCCAAAACAGGCTCTTAGAGCATGGTACTCCAGACTGGATAAGTATCTACAACAGGTAGGGTTTAGAAAAGGAAGTGCAGACAACAACCTCTACATCAAGGTAAGTCAAGGTAATATTTTATTAATTGAAGTTTATGTTAATGATATTATTTTTGGTAGTGATGATGACAGGTTAAGCCAAAAATTTGCAAAAGACATGGAGAATGAATTTGAAATTTCGTTACTTGGAGAACTATCCTTCTTTCTAGGACTTTAGATACATCAAATCAACCAAGGAATTTGTATTTCTCAAACCAAGTATATCAAAGAAATGCTAAAAAGGTTCAGAATGGAAGATTGCAAACCAGTTATTACTCCCATGTAAACCAGTTGTAAGTTGAGCAAAGATGATAATTCAAAGTCTACAGATCATAGGCAATACAGTTCAATGATTGGCAACATACTATATGTGACAACATCCAGACCAGATGTAATGCAGGCAGTTGGAAAGGTGGCATGATTTCAAGCAGCACCAAATGAATCACATGTATTAGTAGTAAAGAGGATCTTTAGATATCTCGAAGGAACATAAGAGTTTGGATTATGGTATCCAAAAGGAAAATATCTATCACTTATTTCCTACACAAATGTAGATTGGGCAGGTTGTATTGATGACCGACGAAGCACCAGTGGAGAAAAGTTCTACTTAGGTGAGTGTTTAATATCATGGATAAGCAAGAAACAATCATCAGTATCTCTATCTACAACCGAGACAAAGTATATTGCAGCAACAACATGTTGTACACAGGTTCTTTGGATGAAACAAACTTTGACAGATATACAGGTTGAGTATGATGAGCCCATTCCAATATATTGTGATAATAAAAGTTCCATCAATATCTCAAAAAAATCAGTGATGCACTCCAAGACGAAGCACATTCCAATCAAGTATCACTTTTTACGGGAAGAGGTTGCAGAAAATAACATCAGAGTTGAGTATGTGGGCACAAAAGAACAAGTGGCAAACATCTTTACAAAACCAATTCCATGGGAAGCCTTTGAATATCTTCGCCAAAGACTTGGAGTTATTTCTACTCCAAAATGAATGCTTTTTGAATTCTTATCTTATATGTCTTAGATGTACATGAGGAAGCACCATAAGAGGACAGTTCAATCAGGGGGAGCAACCCCGAATGGAAAGATACATTTTCCATTGAGGCATGGTTCCAGGGGGATCATGATTGATATGATTTCAGTATTGCATCAGAGTGTTTCGATCAATGCCAAAGGGGGAGATTGTTGATTAAGGCTGGTTGCCATTGATGTCAACCCTTGAAGAAAGCCCCGTAGCACAAAGGTTTGGGTAATGGACCCAATATTGTTTGATGTAAATATGACTCATTATTATTTTGTCATGGTTGATAAGAAGTAAATATGGATGAACTCCAAAGTGGTCCCCTTATGGTGAAAGACCCCACGGGAAGAAGCTTTGCGGGGTAAGATTGTTGTAGGAAAATGTGCCTGCGGAAAAGTAGATCAACCTCTAGAGCTTGACCTTAACCCTAGACAGAAAAATGCTTAACTTGGACACTGAATTCCTTTCAAATCTATCTAAGCCTAATGCATGAGAAGGGAGAATAACAAAAGTACCTTTTAATCGACGTTTGTCCCTGCACGCTCCGAGTTGCGCTCCAATTCTTTTGCTCCTCGCTGAGGTTTGTGGACAAAACAAGATACAACCACTTCCTACTCTATTGACATTAGCTTGAAAATAGATCTATCAATAAATGATAAGTTCATGTGGTATCAGACACAAACTAGAAAGAAACAGGCCAAGCTTGTCATATTAATGAGAATAACGAAAACAGTGCTTACAATCGTAGATGCGAATGCGACAGCTTCGTCAAGTCCTCTTCGTCCAACCCTTGCCTGAAAGATACACAACCTGGATGACAACAGCTTCACTGATCACTTCTCTTTGGCTGACTATTAGTTTCCTCCAAGATCATAAGTTTCATATGTTCAGTTCTTCCCCCCCTTTCTCCACCATCATGAAGCCTGTTTATATAGGTTGGGCAAGGCCTAACCTCTTGAGTTATGTTTAGAACCAGTTAGGAACCATCTCCTTGGATCATGGATCTTTGATGAAACCAAGAATTTGAGCATAACTGACTTCTAATCTCGAATGATCTCCTCCTCATTCGACTCAACGGGCTAACAATTGACCCAGAATAGGGAGCGCTCCCCCAAAGGGGTATCAGAGCGTTATAGCACTCCTGATGTGCCTTGGGAAAGCGCCAGAGCTCTTAAGGTGAGCAACGCTCCTCCAGAAGGGCTGAAGAGTGTTATAACACTTCTGGATAATGGTAGAGGAGCACCAACGCTTCTCCAACAGTATTAGAGGAGAGTTCCCCTTCCAAACCACTATTTCAGGGCTTCTTTCAGGTGTTAAGAGTTCTTTGATTCCAGTGGATCAGTTCTTGCTCTTCAAATCAGTCATATGAGGTGTCATAAGTGCTTCCTTAGTGTCATTATCACGACATTATTCCCGACCATCATTTACGACACTAGTGGTCAACTTGCGACACTTGCGAAAGTTGTAGGGAAGATGCGACACTTACGACGATTGACAGGGACAATGCGATACTTAGCAATTTTGACATGTAACAAAGATAACCCATGCTTAATTGTAAAATAATGAGATGAAGGACAGTGAATTTGTCAGGGAAACTATCCTATATGGATAGTGCTTGTCATGCTATTTCTGGTGGTATGTAGAACATCACACAACTCCTCATGGCTAGAGAGTTATGACCATGTGAAGTTGGAGAACCCAGGTTTGGGTAATGGACCCAAGTTTGTTTGATGGATAACGGCATGATTTTTTCTATACTTGAAGGTAATACTATTCTAGATGGATAATACATGTCATTCCATTTCTATTGGTATGTGTAATTTCACATAAATCCTCACGGTTTGAGAGTTATGGCCTTACGAAGTTGGAGGACCCTCATATGTCATCTAGAAGCCCCAAAAGGTCAAAGTAGTCAAAGAGATTTAAGAGATTTTAAAATGTAAATAATAAAGTGAAGTGATGAGTGTATTATAATTCAAAATGAATACAAAATAAATTATTTCAATAATAAATTTAATGGAGAAATTAGAAGTGGGTTAACCCTAAAATAAGGAAAGTGGGCCAAGTGACCTAGAAGATGTTTTTAAGGAAGCTACTCAGAGAGTATAAATAAGAGGCAATGCTCTCTAATTTTAATCACACATGAGAATATTGAATATCTATAGGTGTCTGAGGTAACCAAGTATATCTAAGCCAAATTTATGAGGGAAAGTGAAGAAAAGAAGGCCGAAATGCAAGGAAGGATAAATTCTTTTGATAGTGCTTTCTAAGGTATGTTATTTACAAGTCATCTCACCATTTTCACTATAAAAAATTTTCTATAATGATTCAGACCATTAAATTTATATTTCATTGAGAAAACATACCCAAGTATCTGTGGTAAAAAATTCATCTTGTGGGTCGTTGTAGTTTGGGATTTACACTCCGTGGAAAATAGGGTTTGTGGCTAGTCCTGAAACTAGTCAAAAACAAGTGTTTCGGGTAAAAATGTCATAACTTCTTCATAACATATCCAAATTCAGTGAGACCAAATGTGTTGGTTATTTTATAGTATTTAGTATGTTTTGTAATAATTTTCGATCAATTCAATGAATATTTCATGCGGGGCATGCTCTACAAGGCCGCTCTCTAGAATAAGCCAAAATTCAACAAGGTATGTCATTTTTGCTATAACTCATTTTTTGAGAGGTTCCAAGTAGTGAAACCTTGAGGAATTTCATAAACCACACTGAATAATATCATGTATTAGGTTCATATATTTATACATTATAGGAACAAAGTTATGATTACTTCAAGTTAGGGTTGTTGACTAATCCAAAACTAGGCATCTGAGACTAAAGAAAAGTTTGATGAAAATCCTAGTCTCTTGTTGTTAAAGTTAAGGAAGGTTTGCATGAATGTGATGATATACACTAGGTATATTACAGAGCTGCAAATCAGATTTGGATGATGAAATTCATGAGGGATTTTGGTTGAGGTACATGTTGAGTACATGGTTGAGACAAGTAGTTGATGAGTTGGCACATCCATGAGGTGTATAGTTGATGATGTTGGTAAATATTGATGAGTAGTTGAAACATTATTGGTACATACTTGGTACATGGTTGGATGTACTTTTTTATGGTACAGGTTGATTACAGGTTGAGGTACAGGTTGATACATAGTTCAGATTTATTGGTATAGTTTTAAAGTGGTATATCTCATAATGATAGTGTGACAGTGGCTCCATATTTCTACATATAATTTAGGGTGGAAGAATGGGGCAAGGACGGGTGGTTGTAGCCATCTTTCAGTTGTATCCGGAGAACATAGGGGGTTGTAGCCTCCTTCTAGTTGTAGCCAGAGAATTGGGGAGTTGGAGCTTCCCTCAGGTTATAGCATGAGAAACTAGGGGGTTGGAGACTCCTTCCAGTTGCAGCTAGAAAACAAAGGAAGTTGGTGCTTTCAATGAATGTAATTCTTCAAGACATATAAGAAAAAACATTATGTGGTTTTCTCTCGATTTGGGTTTCCACGTAAAACACTGGTGTACTATGCATGTGTGTGGTTGTTTATTTCTTATTGCTCATTATTGGATAATAATTATACATTTATATAACATTTGAAGAAAAATGATTATAATTACGCTATTACTGATTCACCCCCCCTCTCAATAATCCAACAATTAGAAACTGGGACAATAAGTCCTGAGAAGTCTAAAAAGAACTCGAGTACCTTTTACATGAGAGGATGCCAAGAATCTGAGGGTTCCGATGCTCCAACCGCGCAAGGGAATCAAGTAATTTCCATTAGTAACTACCAAGGAATGATAGACTTGCTTATATGATATACATAATTAAACTTATGAAATAACTTATTTATAAAGAAAAAAATATAGAGAAGTTCGGATTGCCCTTAACTTTGGACCATAGTACAGGTCCTCTTGCCTTTGCGCAGTCGACGAAGTCATAGATGGACTAGAAGGGAGAAGTGGGACAAATTCGATCTGATTGTTACCCTCGCAAAACTCAGGGGTCCCATCATTAGGTCGCATTAAACAATCCTTAAACTTCAATACCAGAAAGAAATCAAAGGAAATTACTGCAAATTAAAATGATCAAGAAATATAGAATGAAATGTATTCGAAAATTTAGACCAAATGCATGAATCAAGTCAGGGTAACAGTCATATATTCTTACCGAAAGACATGCTTTGCGTAAAACTGTAATACTGATATGCCAAATATATGTTATCGAAGTCAAAACATAAGTTGAATAACGAGGCCGAAGAGAATGCAATGTTCAGAGATTTAACATGGCCATTACTCACGCCGAATACAAATTATCGAATGGTAGCTTACACACACAGAGGTCGATATGACGTAAATGGAAGATGCAACCCTAAAATTTAAGTCACGAATTCAAATAATAGTATGCCATAGGTTGCTTCCTAATATATCGTTGATACACAAGGCTTCCACCTGATATATGTTTAATTACAGACTTACATCGAATGGAAATGCAGTAACTAGTAAAGAAAGACTACATTCGTAACTGTCATCTAGTGGTCTAAAGAACCTACAGACTGATAGACCCCGTCTAATAACACCCAATATCAACCACCGAGAATAAACCAGGGGATCCCTATGGATAATTTCATATCCATTAATACTGAAACGTCTGTGCAAGAAATCGTTCAAATCGGAAATCCATAGGAAGAGTACCAAGAAAACTTCAGGAGGGTTTTAAACAATTGACGGAGGAATATCCTTACTCGGTTAAGGAGGGCGATCTGTTTGCATTCTTCTTCTACCAGGATGAATCCCCCTCCTCAGCGTTTACACCAGAGCATTTTTCTCCACAGTCATCCTCAAATTATTTTACATAGAGTAATCAAGTCGAAAGGGGGAATGAACCTAACTAAATCCTTTGGAAAATCTAAGAGGGAAAAATGTTTAATGCTACCGTATCAAGCCATGTGACATTCGGGATGTGGCCTACCCGACACTGGACATGAAGACAGGTGAAAGCCTCGGACGAGACCCTACGTAGACCTCCATTAAGGAATGAGACAGAGGGTTCAATGCGACCCTGACAGTTCCACCTTTGGTTCTCACGCCGAGTTAATGCGAAGGAGGGAAATGTTTTAGAACAATACCTTATAGCTAACGAAGTTAAGCCCTAGTTCAGTTAGAGTGTAATGATTTAATTCATAAATGAGAAACGACCAACCCTTTTGTTTTAACGAGGAAGTGGACTAAGAGCTAACACATACGAGTTCCTTGTTGGCAAAAATTTCCATCTAAAGCCTTGATATAACAACCATACCACGACTGGGACTAGTGTCTCTGACTAGAATATTCTTAGTTTGGTTATGCTAGAATGTGTTATCCTTTATACCTTAGAACCAACTAGACAGGAAATCAAAAGATGTTCGGACTCTGGAGTTTACCCTATTGGAATTATTAATACCTTGAATTATATTTTATAAGAGGGATTTGATAGTATGCACGCAATATATTCCAAATACACGTAGCTTCACATATAAAGGAATTAATCAATATGAAGTTATATATATATATATATATATATATATATATATATCAAAGAATTCGACAGGCTAGGAATGATAAGGCCATTCCTAGTTTCTCTTACGATTACCTTGTAACTTGAATAATTCCAGGAGAGTAAACAAATTAGGAACATAAGCCTAGGAAGAGTTGAACAGAGATAAAGTCTGTTGCTAGAACTTATATTTACATCTTGGAATTTGTGAACTGTAAAGAAAGGAAGTTAAGTTAATTGTAAAGAAGAGAGTTAATGTCCCTGACAATTTTTTATTTTTATTTTGGTAATTTTGGGGTACATTGTAATGTACCTCAAATTTGCCAAAAAGAAAAAAAAATAAAAATTTGGAACATTAATCTCTAATTTCATTTAGTAGATTCGTAGTTAAGAGGAGGTAATATTTATTCCCATTATTAATCTCTGTGAGGTATCTTATGTTCTAACTATAAAACAATGACATTTCTACCCCACCCTAACTCACTTTGAACATAAATCTTATGTGAATAAATCTCCACAATTCTAACAATCCCCTTCAATCCCAAGCTATTCTAATATATATAGACTTAGGACTTATAGTCCTAATCTCTCCCTTCAACATAAGCTTTGTACTTGTGCGTAAGGAAATCTCATTTGACCCTTGAAATAAAACTCGTATACCATACATAAAGTAATGGGGTCGGGGATATACACCCTTAGTATATTATTCATGGCTTAATATAAGATACTTGACATAACTACTATTGTTTCCTGGTATTAACTGTATATCCTGTGAGTTTTAATCTGGGGTTTTCTACTCTAGTGAATAACTGGATTTTTCGATTGTGTAGAAGGGCATTTACGCTACGTTGTTCATAGCTTTGAGTTTTCCTTTCAGTTACACAAAAATCATATAGCTCTGTAATTTATTAATGAAGTCTTCGATCTATCAAAGTTTTCGTTTCTAAATGTCGAAACCTTACCCTCAGGAATCGTAATCCTCCCTACTAGTCCAATGGCGACTAATGACGAGCAGTACCTAGTACTGTGATTAGGGAAAGGTGGAGAATTTTTAATAGGTTCATTAAATAAGCGATTGTCCCAAGGAGGTGCACTACAAAATGTCTTAAATGCCTTTGGCAGAGTTCATTTACATAATTACGGTTGTATCTATGACAATCTTGCATCATACCATGGAGAATCGTAATTGATGGACAATTTGAGCCTTAGTTTTGTCTTTGCTTCTAGTTTAGTTGAAGTTCTATTCTTTACACTAGATCCGTTAAAACCTTATGCCAGGGTTAGTCCTGATAGGAATGGAAGTTAAGCAGGAATGAACTACATGTAACCGACCATGTAGTTACAACTTTCCCAAGCCCTAATACGTTCGCGTACTGGTGGTCATATCCTTATTAATTTTGTTCATTAAGTGTCTGTCACATACCCTGAGGGAAATGATATTTCACTTCAGAATTAGGGTCGTTTATACATTGATGTTTTTTCCCATAGTATGCCTTTACTTTGCGTGATCAGAAGCATAGTCTATGGTGGGGTATATATATACAGATAGTTTTGTTTAGATCATAAGTATAGTTTATGGTGAGGATATATATATTTACAAATAGTTTTTGTTTATGTATTAAAATATATCCACCTCCTTTGAGATTAAGTTTTAGATAAAGTCCTTCATCTACCTTTGATAAAGGATTTGGTAAGTGTAAACATTGGGAGGAAAGAAGTAATAATTCACCTTATAATGTAGCAAGGAATTCCTGACATGTATTGGATGCGTTAAATAAGCCTAATGTTCCAAAGAAAAAAAAAATTAGTTGTAAATTTTGGGAAACATTACATATGGTATTAGAGTCCTCTGATGCCATATGTAATGTACCTCAAATTTTCCATAAATAATTTTTTTTTCTATGGAACATTAATCTCCAATTCCATTTAGCAGATTCGTAGCTAGGAGGAGTTAATATTTATTCCCATTATTAATCTTTGAGAGGTATCTTACGTTCTGACTTATCAAACGATGACATTTCTACCCCATCTGAATCACTTTGAACATAATCTTATATGAATAAATCTCCACAATTCTAACAATTTCCTTCAGTCCCAAGCTATTCTAATACTCACATGTATATATCTATATATTATATTAGACTTAGGACTTATAGTCCTAATCTCTCCTTTAAACATAATCTTATATACTTGAGCGCAAGGAAATCTCATTTGACCTTTAAAATAAAATTCGTATACCATACATAAAGTAATGGGGTCGAGAATATACACCCTTAATAGAATTTTAATGGCGTAATATAAGATACTTGACATTATTTTGTATGGCCCAAAACATCGAATGAAATCCCCTATGATTATTGGTGGTTAATGATCTATCATTCACCATATACATAAAGGTTTGGGTAACATAACCCCACACTACCACTCGTTTAACTCTGCCTTAACTAAGCGGTATCTCAACTGAACGATGTCTCATTTGAATGACATGTTAACTGAAAAGAAACTAGTTAGAGTTAAAGTGTTCCAGTTGGCCATGTCACGAAGGGACTGCTCTTCACTTCGCATTTTCTTGATATGAGAAGAAGGGTTTCTTGTTAGATAGGAATTAAAGCTATGAACTGGCTATTAATGGAGACCCTGTGTGTGTGAGTTTCGATGGTTTTCACCTGACCCCTCCTCCAATATGGTCACGCCAAATATGTCTCATTCACATGGCCAGGGAAAACCTTCATACCCTCAACATTTAATTTGCGTAGTAAGAGCTCCTTTAGGGTTAAGTGCATTTTTATTTTGTCATTTGTGAAGTCCTCCGAAATGGCTCTGCAATTTATTTTCTTAGCGGGAAGACTGTCGACTTGGAGGATCTTTCTCAGTGGAAGCATACATCATTATCCATCCTCCCTGGTAAGTTTACGATGCTACTGTAATCTAATAATAGAGTGGAAGCTCAAAATTTCATTACAGTGGAAGGAACCCTCGTACTGTGATTCTTATGATGAATTTAAATTAAGTTTCCCTATTATCGTTATTCTCTCGTAATTTTTTGAACTATTCCCGCTCCTGGATAAGTAGATTCTTATTGTTGTTTTATTCTCAATCTCTCTAAAAGGACTCGACATTCTGCCTCCTTGTTTTTTATTTCAAGGAATTCGCACCTGCATAGTTTTTGTATGTATTTCACTCTTAGGGTTTTGTTATTTTCACTTACATTCTTTACGGTTCCTCTGTTGATATGCATTGAGGCCTAGTGTTGAACTTCTGCGAGGCTACGCGGGGTTATAGTCTAGAGTTGAAGGTCCACACTGTGTATTGCATATTGCATTACGTTTCCAAAATATAATCCACCCTTCTGTAGTTTCATCGGGCCCTTAACTGGTTCTTACAAATATAATGTCTCCTTAAAGATTAATGTATTCATGTTTGACACAAAAGAAAATGGGAAATCTATGTTCTGAACAGTTCGTTAGGAATACCCTACAACATATAATATTTGATTTTGTAACACTCCTTGGATTAAGTGTGTTTCCTACTATTATTATCATTGCCTATGGGTAGTACACACCATTTGAAGCCTGGTAAGTTCAATAAGAAATTTAACTATGTATTTAAAGTTGATTAAAAATACCCTCTTCAACACAGACAATTGGTTCATGGTAGGTTTTTGATGTCAACATTAACGTAGCATTTTATTCTATGTGTAACGTCTGCATGATGCCTTCGGCTTTCTCGCACGACACGACTTATGTAATTCGTATTTTAAATGTCTATACTGTTTGTTTATTTCATTTCATGAAGAATTTGATTTATACACTTTTGGGTACCAACTCTAATGATGGGACCCTATTGTTGCAAGGGTACCCATCAGGAAGTCCTTGGACCACCCTCCCCTCGGCCTGGGACGTCTACCCAACCAAAATGCAATGGAGAAAGGACGTCAGATCTCCAAGTCGTAAGTTAAGTGAAACTCTAAAATAACTTTTCTGGTCATTTATCATTCTGTTGAAAGTTTCACTTGTCTTACTTCTATTATATATTACTAATGTTAATTTGTAAATCCTTGCAGGGACTTTGACCATGCACAAATTCGGATGCAGACTCTTGTTATTCACGCAAAAGGTATTCAGGTTTCATTTCGCCGCTCTTAAAGGAGTATCCTAGGTTTCTAAGGATTGATACGATTCTAAAACCTGATGGGTGAAAAAGTCCATTCCTAAAGACAGTCCGTTCTTTAGTTCTGTATCTCTAAATTTAACGGAAGGGCATAAGGATCATAACCTTGTTACTGTGTAACATAATTGAATCATATAAATATAATATGGTTGTATATAATATTTAAAGTTGTATATTCGATTTTGGGATGGAATTACGAATAGTCCCTCTTTTCAAAGTAATAGATATATTATAAGAGTATTTCTGGAATGAATAGAAACACGTATCTGTGAACAATGATTATGTCTTGAATTTCCGGCTTTTAATTTGGATCCTAAGGAGAAAATTCAGACGATTTCTTTTTTAGTCCTATAGATTTATTCTTTTGAATTATCTCAGAATCTCGTATGTTATCTATTAGCCTATTCATTTAACCTAAATAATAATTTCCTTTCCAGGTCTTCAATTGCGATTATGCAGACTCTTTACTTTTCGTCATTGTATATTCCATAAATTCTACTAAGAATAGTTATATTGTTTGTCTTCCATTATATTTATAATGCTTGTTGGATCTACAGTCTAAAAACCTACAGTCATGCATGTATGAAATTAAACTTATGTATTTCCGAAATTTATATTCCTTTAAATTGAATCTCAATGAAATCGAAATAGAATATCAACTTCTATGCAGGTATTAGGTATACATACAGACATATATATGTATATATATATATATCTGTGTGTGTGTGTGTGTGTGTGTGTAACTATTAATGTTTATGCCATTATTATAGTTCTTTGCATTTCAATAGATAAGAACATCATAAGAACAAGATCACTAAGAAATACACATTCACAAGAGACACAACATTTATCCTGGGAAACCCTCTAGGGGAAGAAAACCCAACAAAAACTTCCTTATCATAAATTGCCAATACAATGTCAAGAGATAACTCAAACCAATACAGATAGTCCTCTCCAAAAGATGCGCCACTCTTCTCCCTCTCTCCTTTTCTGGTAACAGATCCGAACTTGTCTCTCAAACTGAGCAAGTGAGTTATGTTCAAATGAGGCGCTAGCCTCCTTTATTTATACAATTTATAGCATGTGTGAAGTGTCTCTTCACTGGCAGGGTCGACTTCTTAATCTAGGTGGGTAAACCCACCTTTATTATATTTCTGGGTCTTCTTATTAACTGTTGGGGCTGACTTCTTATTCTGCCTATTATAATTGTCTGTTGACCAATCTGCAAAAGGGGATTTGGTCCTAATACAATTACCGACATGATTAATCCTCAATGGGGATTAATCCTATGAATAAAATAACAATAATAATAAGAATACTCTTTGCAGTTACATTATTTCAACACTCCCCCTTAACAAGAAGGGTATTCTTCAACAACATCAGGCGAGAGAGGTCAGCATCATCAGTGGCATCAGGAGGATAGTATCGTCAATATCATCTTGGAACATTGGCTGGAAAATTTACGAGTCATCGGAAGTTTTCTTCATCAACAACATCATCATTCTCGAAAGAATGTCATGATCATATGCATCAATATGTATCAATAAAAATGATACCTCATCACAACACTAGGCTGGCACATCATAGTAATACACTGGCTCAATGTCACAACTGATAAGATGGTAGCTCAGTGTCAGTCACATCTTGCTTTACGTCTAACAAAAAGGTCAGAAGCAAGGAATCATCTTTCTTTACGTCTAACAACAAGGTCAGAAGCAAGGAATCATCTTGCTTTACATCTAACAAATAGGTCAGAAGCAAGGAACACATCAACATCTAACTTTACGTCTAACAATGAGGTCAGAAGTGAGGAATTATCTTGTTTTACATCTAACAACTAGGTCAGAAGCAAGGAATCACACATCATCTCGCTTTACGTCTAACAATGAGGTCAGAAACGAGGAATCATAATCACCTTGCTTTACGTCTAACAATGAGGTCATAAGCAAGGAATCATCTTGCTTTATGTCTAACAACTAGGTCAGAAGCAAGGAATCACACAATGTCTTTCTTTACGTCTAACAGTGAGGTCAGAAGCAATGACTCATCTTGCTTTACGTCTAACAGCGAGGTCAGAAGCAAGGAACACACAACGTCATGCTTTACGTCTAACAACGAGGTTAGAAGAAATGACTCATCTTGGTTTACATCTAATAGCGAGGTCAGAAGCAAGGAACACACAACGTCATGCTTTACGTCTAACAACGAGGTCATAAGCAATGACTCATCTTGCTTTACGTCTAACGGCGAGGTCAGAAGCAAGGAATAAATATATATACTCCCCCTTTCAGGGAGGGTCCTTTCAGACTATACCAAGCTTATATCGAAAGTGTTCAAACTTTACATGAGATAGAGGTTTGGTCAACACGTCAGCAACCTGTTCATCTGTGCTAATGTACTAGAGCTTCAAGGCTCCTCTCTGTACCATGTCGCAGATGAAATGATAGTGAATTTCTATGTGCTTCGACCTATTGTGAAATATAGGATTCTCTGTCATCTTTATGTAGCTCTGGTTGTCACATAGAATCACGGTTTCTCTCATGTCCAAGTCAAATAGGCCAGTCAACAACTTTCGAAGCCATATAGCTTCGCAACTAGTAGAACATGTGGCAATGTACTTTGCTTCCGCTGTGCTAAGAGAAATACTGGATTGCTTCCTACTCTTCCATGAGTTCATGGCTGATCCCAAACTCAAACAACATCCGTAAGCGCTTTTTTTGTCTGCAATGCTTCCTGTCCAATCCACATCAGTATATCCACTCAATGTGAAGTCATGATCTCCATCATAGCTGAGACCATAATCCATTGTACCTTTAAGGTACCTCATCACATGTTTTGCAGCCACTAGGTGAACACGTCTGGGCTCTACCAAAAACTGACTCAAGGTGTTCACTGCAAAACAGATGTCTGGTCTGGTGTTCATCAAGTACATCAACGATCCAATAATCTGTCTATACAGTGTGGCATCTATCAAGTCTGATGAAGTATTGACCATCAGCTTCAAATTTGCTTCCATGGGTGTATTCATAGGCTTGCATTCTAGCATGTCGAATCTCTTTAATATTTTGACCGTGTACTTCCCTTGTTTAAGGAAGATCCTTTCTGGACTCTGCCATACCTCAAGACCTAAGAAGTAATGCATTAGGCCAAGGTATTTCATTTCAAATTATACAACAAGTCTCTGTTTACATTCAACGATGAGATTTTCTTCTACAATTAAGAATAAGTCATCCACATACAATAGTAATATTACTGGTTCATTATCCATAATTTTGAAGTAGAGATTTGAGTCTGCTTTACTCTTGGTAAAGCCTAAGTTCGTCAAGAAACTGTCTATATGGCCATACCAAGCTCTAGGAGATTGCTTCAATTCGTATAAGGATTTCTTCAATCGACAGACATGAGACTTCTTGCCTTCAACCTCAAATCCTTGGGGTTTCTCTATATACACTTCCTCTTTGATAACACCATTCAACAAAGCTGTCTTCACGTCCATCTAGTGCAACTTCCATTTCATCTTGGCAGCAAGAGCTATAATGGTTCTGATCGAAGTGTATCTGGCCACAGGAGCGAATGTCTCTTCATAGTCAATGCCTTCCTTCTGGGAAAAAGCCATGAGTGAAAAATCTTTCTTTATACTTATCAATACTTCCATTAGAAACATGTTTTATTTTGAAGAGCCATCTGTAGGATACCCCATCTTTATTCTTCGATCTGGGAACTATTTCCCATACTTCGTTCTTCATTATTGATTGGTATTCCTCTATCATGGCATCTACCCATTATTTTATCTGAATGGATTCTTCGGAGCAGGTAGGCTCTTCATCTGGGAGATCACACATCAAAGTCATGTAATTGGAGAATGGCTTTGGTCTTTTCACCTGTCTCAAGGTTCCTTCTGGAACATCATACTTCTCTCCATCTTGAATAATCTCTCTTGCCCAAGCAGGCTTTCTTTTATGGGAGAAGGTCATTTGAGGATGTTCTTGAACTTCTACTATATCATGGTCTTCTTAGAAGTTCCTCATCAGGGGAATTTACAACGTCCCTCATTGGTTCTGTAGCTCTGGGAACCTCTCTCATTGATTCTGCAATACTGGGATTTACAAGTTCCTCTTCATATACTTCTTTAAGATGGCATCTTCTTGATTTCTTAAGTGTTGCTTCTTCATCAATGGTCACGTCCTTGTTGATCTCAATGTGGCGGTGACCTGGTATGTAGATTCTGAAGGCCTTGGAGACCCCACAAATATTCCCTTCTTTCCTAAAGGGTCCAACTTGTTTCTCTTTTCTTTAGGTATATGAATAAGCAATGGATAGCCAAATATTTTTGAGATGGGTTACCTCTGGCTTCTTTCCGGTGAACATCTCTTCTGGTGTCTTGATCCCAAGTGCACTATGGGGCAATCGGTTCTGCACATAAACAACTGTCATTGCTGCTTCTACCCATAAGCACATAGGAATATCTCGATCTTCATAGATTCTAGCATGGTTCTGTTCTTCCGTTCAACTACACCGTTTTGTTGGGGATCTTGATCCCAACATCTTTACATAAGTTCACGAACTCTTTTGATGTATATTCTCCTCCATTATCTGACCTGAGTATCTTAATCTTCCTTACAGAAGGGTTCTCTTATCAAGGCTTTGAATTCCTTGATCTTGCTGAACATTTCAAATATATCTAGGTCTTTTACGAGAATAATAATTAATGAATGATACATAGTATACATACCCATTAATGGAGGATGATGGCATTGGGCCACACACATCTGAATGGATGAGTTCTGGGACTCCTTCTGTCTTGCTGTCCCTCTTCGGAAATGGGTTCTTGATGTTCTTCCCTTGTGCACATCCATT
>ML806546.1:89513-102677 GCA_009831015.1 Picea engelmannii | reverse complement strand
CTTCTTATTCTGCCTATTATAATTGTCTGTTGACCAATCCGCAAAAGGGGATTTGTTCCTAATACAATCACTGACATGATTAATCCTCAATGGGGATTAATCCTATGAATAAAATAACAATAATAATAAGAATACTCTTCGCAGTTACATTATTTCAACAATAACTCTATACAACTATGTATTCTTACCATGCATCGATATTATAGGAGTGTTATGATTCTGTATAATTCCTTACAGTAATATGCGAATGTATAATTATTTTTCATTCTTGTATACCCTTCAACATTTTCCTTAGTCAATTATGTAGTAAAAGACTTCTTCGAATTGATTGTTTCTACTTATATAAACAAAGGATCTATACTATTTGAAATAGAGTCGGACTGATTTTGTTTTAAACTAGCAACATTCAAGTGTGTTCAAATAATTTCGATTCTACTCATAATCAAGGGGTATAGGCAGTTTCATTCGAAGTATAAAATTAAACTTACAGGGGTTTTATCCTATGTTTGTTTCCAACCATTCGTAGTTTAACTCACAGTAATAATTCACACAACAATATGCTAGTTATACTCTTTTAGTCATTTAAATCAAAACAATTCTTGATTAGAAAGAAATTAAACAAAAATAATTCACCCAACAGTATATAGATGTATTCTATTAGCCATTTAAAGCAAGAGGCATATAACCAGAAAAGAGTAGATGAACATATCTGAACCAGTTCACCGAAAAAAAATTGGAACAACCACGTTCCTCCCAACCTTAGAACGAAACAACCAATGCCACTTGCTCCATTCACCCCCTAGCCTGACCATGAATCCATGAGGGAAAACTCAGAACTCCACCTCAACAATAGTCCTTCTGTTTCAACAAATTCTCCTTACCTCACACTTCATAAACCATTGATCATAACAACAAGAGATAATTTTCTATTTTCCCAACATACTAGGCAACATCCTGCCTCCTCTCATATGCTATATATCCAAAAGCCATTTTTGCCTAGGTCTTTTTCCCCCTTGGGAATTTTCATATCTTTCCAAATATCTAATTTTCAAGGGATGCCAATGGCCAAATTCTTGATTTGCCACTTGTCACATTCATCCCTGAGGTAGTTCCAACATGTTCCCCTCTCATGGAGTCATGGTCAGCTGATTTTAACATGGTTGTTCCATTTGTCCATCGGAAATAATTATAAAATATTTTGTTTCATGCAAGTGTCATAGTCAAATAGTTAGTTCGGTCAAATAAGATCTCTACCCAACAGTCATAATCATCAATTACAATTAACTAAATTCAAAATTTGGAATTGCCATAAATGGAAAAAAAATTCCAATTTCAAATTTATCAAAAACAGAAATAATTTCCTAAGAAATTTCAAACTTAAAAATAATTTATTTTTGGGGATGTTACATCCTTTCCCCCTTCAATAAAAAATTGTCCTCAGTGTTCGTTCCTTTCTTGGAATAGGGTTGGATGAGATTTCTGCAAGTCTACCTCCAACTCCCAAGTGACCTCCTCAGGGCTAAAGTGCTTCCATTGCACTTTTACCTGGGCGACGACTTTGTCTTGAAGTGTTATTTCTCTCCTTTCTAGAATGTGAAAAGGTTCCGCTTGGAACTCGTCTTCTGGTTCCACCTGCACCAAGTTCCAATCGATCATATGAGTAGGATCATGAACATAATTATTTAACAAAGAAACATGAAATACATTATGAATTTTTAGATTGGCAGGAAGTGCAAGTTGGTATGCTACGGGTCCAATTCGATCTAAGATCTCGAAAGGGCCACAAAACTTGGATGCCAACTTGGCATAGTTACCTAGCATTAGTGAACTTTTTTGGGATTTGAATTTTAAATAGATGTGGTCTCCCACTTGAAATTCCAAGTGTCTTCTTTTCTAGTCAGCGTAACTTTTCTGTCTATCATGTGCCTCTTTTAAGTTCTGTTGTACTTTTCTTACCATGCTCTCCATTTCCCGGAGCATCTATGGTCCAACCATGAGTCTGTCAGCTGGGTTATCCCAGCTAATCAGAGTCATACACTTTCTTCCATACAGTACTTCGAAAGGGCTCATCTTAGCTGAAGTTTGGTACCCATTGTTGTATGCAAATTCTACCAAGTGCAGGTAGTCTTCCCACTTGCTTGGTTTTGTTCTTACGTACATGCAGAGAATATATTCTATGATTTGGTTTGTTTGTTCAGTCTGCCCATCCGTTTGTGGATGATAACTCATGATGAAATTCAAGTTAGTATTTAACCCTACAAACAATTATTTCCAAAAAACAGATGTAAATTTTACGTCTCTATCCGAAATTACCATTTTAGGAATACCATGCAGTTTAAAAATTTATTTCATGAATATTTCAGCGATGTTAATGGCTTTAAAAGTATACTTTACAGGAATAAAGTGTGCATACTTACTAAGTTTATTGATTACCACCATAATTGAATCGTTATGTTTTTGAGTTTTAGGCAAACCTGTAATAAAATCCAGTGATATAGTCTCCCATTTCCATTCTGGCACTGGTAAGGGCTGCAACAGGCCGGCTGGATGCTGGTGTTCGAATTTTACCTACTAAAAATCTTGACACCTAGCTATGTATTCTGTTGTTTCTCCCTTCATATTAGGCCAATAAAATAACTTTCTTAGTGTTGTTATCGATTTCTGGTATCCTACGTGACCAGAATATGGTTTCTTGTGAACTTCATCCAAAACTGTTAACTTTAACTCTACCGAATATGGTATGTATATTCTGTTTTTGAATCGTAGTAGACCATTTATGTCCAAAATCATATCTGTTTTGTCTGAATTTTCTATAGTGTTATGTAATTCCGCCACTATTTTAGTGTTATTTTTGTTGTTATTACCCGCAACCTTTATCCTCTGATCAAGATCGTTTTCTGCCCTGCTAATGTTGATTTCAAACAACCCATGAAATCTTATGCTTAAAGAATTAGCCACTTTGTTTTCCTTACCCTTGATATGTCTTACCTCAAAGTCAAATTCCCTCAAGAAGGCTAAGCATCTTGCTTGCCTTGCATTAAGGTCCGACTAACTAAACAAAAATTTCACACCGCTATTGTCAGTCAATAACATAAAATTTCTACCCATTATGTAGTGCCGCTACATCTTTAAGGTGTGTATAACAACTGCCAACTCTAAGTCATGAGTGACGTAGTTTTGTTCATGTTCCTTTAGTTTTCGGGACTCATAACAAATAACGTTCCCTTCTTGAGTTAGGACACCACCTAGTCCGTATTTACTCGCATCTACACAAACGATGAAGTCTTTGTCCAGATCTACTACTTTTAAAATGGGCGTGGTCATTAATAATTCCTTTAACTTATTAAAAATGTCTTGACATCTTCGTGACCAGTTAAACTTGGTTCCCTTCTTTTGTAGTGATGTGATAGGGTATGCAATTTTGGAAAATCCCTGTATAAATCTACGGTAATATCCAATGATTCCCATGAACGACCGGATATCCACTACGTCTTTAGGGATCGACCATTCCAAGATGGCTCTTATTTTCTCTGGATCGAATGCAATGCCTTCTGCAGATATTACATGTCCTAGGTGTTGTTCCTGAGTCTGTACTTAAGGCTCAAAAGTACAGTGTCGAGGCATCCGAAAGTGTTTAGGATATGGAGAAGTGAGGGAGTCAACCTTCAGAGAAAGAAACTAAGGGAGATTTCTTCGTTGGGGTTGTCTGGCTTCGAACTGTTCCTAAATATTTATGTCTCGTTCAATGGCTACCCATGATTGTTCAAGTTCGACCCGGTTAGTTTCTGTTTTAAGGATAGTGTTGAAGAGGTTTAGGGCGATGTGTGTTTGGTCCAATAACCCAGGTTCAACGTTAGGTTGAGTCCGTACAGGAACTGTCATGGGGGGAACAGTAAAGATATAAAATAATTTTAGGAAAGATTAGTGTTGTCTCAGTTTGATTTTATAAAAGAGAACTTACAGTTGCAGAAATAACATATAGATGCAAATCTTGGGCTCGTTCACGTAACTGTATCATATTTTTATAAAAGATGTGAGATGAGAGAAAAACATTGAGCCATTTACCTTTGGAAAAATCACGACATAAATGGGAGAGGAAAAATGTAAGAAAATAACCAATGTAACAAAGAATATATGTAGAATTCTGAAACTACAGATTGGTCTTACACAACTGATAGCTGGTGCAGAGGAAAGGAAATAAACAATTACAGAAAACCCAAATTCATTCGTTATAGTAGTGGTCGTACTAAATTACAATGAAGCACATTAATTATGAATATGAATTGAAATGTAAAAATGAGATACAAGGAAGCAAACTTGTGATACAAAAGTGACGGAATTGAGAATCTCCAGATCTACTTGTATTAACTCTCAATGTAAAAAATCTATTACAAATAACTCAAAAAGGGTCTAGCCCTGTTTATTTCTCTCTGGGGTATATTTATACAATTTTTGCAAAGCAGGTAGAATCTCAATAGTCACAAAAATTTCAGTTACGACAGAGGATAGAGAAATCGCTCCATTTCCCCTACTATGTCTTCACTTAGTGCCAGATGCTCGTCTTCGCGCGGACTCGGTGAAAGCGATACATCTTTGCACAAGATGAGATACGAGCCGTGAAGGTTCCGCTTGACAGCTGGCCTCGGCGAAGTAACATTCTCGGGCTAATTGTTGCATCTTGTCCCCCATTTGTGCATTGATGATGTCGAGGGCACTTAGTTGCGCGCTGGGCTGGATCAAGTTCTTATTAAGTCGGGCCATGTCCACCTTATCTATCTGAGAGATATCGGTTGAATCTCTCTCGTCCTTCTCTTTAATATCAAGCAAGATTTGTTCCACATTCATTTGCATCAATGTTTCTGTGTCGCCTCCACTGTCCATACCCAACAACTCACCATCTATAGAATTGAAGGCTTATTCTAATGAATTGGTTAGCTTTTGGGCTTGTTCCTTGCCCAGGGCAATGTTGTGCTCCCAATCCTTCAACAAAATATTACTTCTGGTTTGTTCTGGGATGGCAAGTCTGGGAGAACCTGCCAAAACTCTGTTGTTTGTGGCTATCACCTACTCTTGGAAGGTGACCCGAGCCGCTTCAACATCCCTCTCTCTGACAGTCAGGTTCTCAGAAACCTGATTTATCAACAGAGAATTCTCTCGGATCGCTCCCACTTTGGCGAGAAAATTATGTTGTGCAGAAGAGATTCTGTTCCGAATATCAATCGCTCGGGATTTAAACCCCTCGATGTCGATCATCTTGCTCTCGGTGATCTCTACCTGAGCCTGCCGCTCTGCAATCATAGTCCTCTGTTGACCCGCCTGTATCCAACCGTCTCGAACCACTAGATGTGCTTGCTCGAGCTTGGTTTTAAGCACCTCTATCTCATTTTTATCGGCCAGTCGGGCTAGCTCTATCTCCACGCTCACCTGGCCTTTAGCATTTTCTGTGGCCGAGGCCAATTTGGCCTTGAGAGTCCTGATCAGGCGATTTTTCCTATGGAGTTGGTTCTTTAAAAGTCCAACCGAAAATTGATTCGCCGATGCATACGCTCCTAGCGTCCCTGCGATCTCAGTGGCGAATTGCTCATTCTTTATATTTTTTCCATCGGTCATGACCTTGAACTTCTTCACAGTCAATTCTCCCTCCTGGTAGAATTCTCTTTTTACTACCACTTTTCTCTTTTTATCAAAGAAGAACTCATTCGGAGGAAGTTCTTCTGCTCTTATGGGCTTCAACTCCTCATTAAATATCCATCCCTCTTCGATATTCCCCTGCGCCGACTGCAAGGGGGTGATAGATGTAATGGGTTCCCCAATTTCTTTCGCTAATTTTCCTGGGGTGTCAACCAGGTCCTGCTTCTTCGGAGGTTCAGGGGTCTTTGTCTTAGTTTCTGGATTCTGTTTCTTTGGCAGGTCCGGAGTCTGTGCCTATGCTTTGGGCTACTTTGTTTGTTTCCCTTCATCCTGGCATTTTCCCGAGTCAGGAGCTGCATCTTTAGGGCCTTCAGTATCCTTTGGTTCCATCTCAAAAACGCCCAGACTCCCTCCTCGTAACACAGTGGGAAGGCAACTTCGTCTGTGTTCCTGAAAGTTCAATACAGAGGCTGTGTCTTCGGGTGCTAAGGATCGAATCCGAGCTAGCACTTCCTCATAAGACCTCGCCCCTCAAAAAATGTCATCTGGGGGTGAAATCTCATGTTCAAACCTATTTAGCCCACAATTAGCTAAATGGTTGCTGACAACTCTCTGAGGATCATGTTTTTTATACTCAATGGAGACCAACTTCAGGTCTTCCAGGGCTGCAACCTCGGCTTTGGCATGCCCGAAATCCAATAAAGAATAAGAATTTAGCCGAATGGGAAAAGACGACCACACCTTATTTGAAGATCCTTTGAGTTCTTTACTCACCCCGCCAATCACTGTTTGTCGGGCGACCTCGCGACAAGCCAGCTTGTCGGGGATGAAAAATGGTAGTGCAAGTGGGGGAACAACAACCCCGAACACTCTGAAGTAGGAGAAATCTGCCTCCACGTAACAATCCGCTATACCACTTAGATTTGCAGCAATGTTGTCCGAGATACGAGGTGGTGGGTGACCAAAAATGGCGATATGCAGGGGCACCATCACCCAGTTGAAAATTTTGTATATGAAATTGTCCGCTTTATTTTTCGATAGATTTTCGTGATATACATGTATGGGCCTGTCTTCGACTAGATTCCAAGCCCAACTCATCAAGGGGAATGGTGTCATGGAACATATCGCGTCCAGAATATATACGGACATGAAAAATGAGGATGGCCTCCCACTTGCCTTCTGCTCCTGATACTCTGTGACCCGGTTGGCCAAACTGTCCGAGAGTATATTTGCCCAATTAAACGAGCAACCTTCTGCAACCCGAAACATCAGAGGCACCCATGCAATGAAAAAATGTGATGTGTCCTCTCTCCCAAACAGTCGACATGTCATCATGGCCACATACTTATACTGTGGCTCTAGCGAAGCGATTGAATAAACTCCCTGGTCATTTGGTCTGAATTTCGTGGTGTGCGAAACCCAATCCTTTATCAAACCAGGCATGGTTTTATCATATTGTGTGCACTCCTTTTCTTTGAATTCCTCTAGGAATTCAGAACCATATGTGTATTCAGACGTCACCGAGAGCTTATACATGGTTTGGATATGTTCTGGCCTAAAAGTCCCGACCGTGACCCGCTGCTAGTTCATGATAGTCCTGGTGGGTAGGTCTATGTGATCCAATGCCCATCGAATCATGTCATAATAGGGGAGCAACCGTGTTCTGGCTGCTATCCTGTGCATTCTGGATTGGAAAACTATCTTGTATTTAGTGTTCAGGTCATCCTTTTCATTGTCGTTTGAGTCTGAATAGTTCACCAATTCTGATTGCAAAATGTCTGAAACAAATGACCAGCTGGGGACCGAGTCGACACTCCAGGGCGAAGTGTCGGAGACATTGTCTGAGCCTTGTCCTGTGACCTCAACATTCGCTTTCGCTGCTTTTTGTGGAGCCATAGCCGAAGCTTTCATTTTCTCCCTTCTACGATAGAACTGCGTATACATGTAAAAATTAGTTCACTCAGAAATGACGAGCTCTGCATGTTTATGAAAATGCGTTCGTTATAATAAAATGAACCTCTTATATATATTTGAAAATTCAGCACTTTTCGAAATAAGCCTGTCAAATCGTAGTTAGAAACAAATTTATTGCGTAAAATCCGATCTTATATGCGTGGATTTACCCTTATTCTCCATAAATATCATAAATTTCTGGCGGTTTGACAGTCAGTCGAAGTATGGAGAGAAAATGGCTATCTCGGGAAATGTGTAGGCCTCGAGGCGCGGGATATATCTTGCTTTATCTTAAATTATCAAATCTTACCAACGTTAATCAATTTCTCGATGTTCGCTACATCGTGGAATTTCTTTTAACATAAAGAGTCCCTAACTCCCGAGACCGCGAGGGCCTATTTGCTTAATTAAAGGTAATTGTGATTCAAGGCATAATCAATTTTATAATCGTTTTACTCGTCGTATCAAAACTCGGAACTTCGAAGATAATTTTCTGGGAGACTAGTATGCCGAGTCGCGAAACCGCGAGATGGCAATAATTAAGACTTAATTAAGAGTAAGAAAAACTTGGATTAGGCGATTAATTAATCATGCTATAATTACATCGCGACTTCGTGAGTCGGGGTTTTAGACGCCGTAATTTTCGAAAAGATAGTGCCGAGTGGCGAAACGCCGAGAATGGATTTTAACCACGGTTAGCTTTTTTTCCTTTGATCCTTGACCAGGGTTATCCCGAAAGGGCCTCGTGTCCTCGGCTCTCGGGGTTGTAAAAATGAAAATTTTGGTTCGACAGAAGCCGAGGCGTGAAACTCCGACGACGTCTAATCATGAGTTAAAAGACTTTACCCTGATTATTGCTTAGAGTGAAAATTTAAAACGACTTCGTCGTTTCGTGACTCGAGAAGTGTGAACTCATGGATTAAAGTACCCGACTTGCGAGATCCCGAAGCAAACAAAAAGGAGCAAACATTTTTACGAAAGTGGGCTTGTTTCATGAGTAGAGAAGCAATTTTGCTTACGCGACCAGGTTTCAGAGGTCTCATCATCTCGGAAGGAAAAAAGAAAATCAACTTTAGATTTCAAGTATCGAATTGAAAATTGTGACAGGCCAAAAACAAAGGCGGCTCCAACATAAGCTCCAACTAGGGTTCCCGCATTCCGGTGAGGCGGGAAGAAAAATAGACCACGTGCCAATATTGGGTTAATGGAGTCAAAAGCTCAATCGGACAGAAAGGTTCCAAACAAGGAGGATCGAAGGGAGAAAAGATTTCGTTCTTAACCTTGAGAATTTTTTTCAAAATCAGATACTCCTTTCAAACACAGCTGTAGTCTCTTTCACAATTTTCCCTTTCCCACTACTAACTTTGGGTATGTTTTAAGACAATCGAAACGACCCTAGGGGACTCAACATATCTTGTGGCTCTTGGCTTGCATCAAAAGGATGAGATTATATATTTTAAATCGGGGAGTCCCGTCTGAATTTGGGATGTGGATCAGGTTTTTAGAAAGCATTGGTTACCAGAGTAGAATGATATTCATGTATAATAGCCTTACAGATATCTCAGACATTGCTTCACTGCCAGCGAGCCTGTTCAGTACCCTGGTGAAGTTATCTGGCCCCTTTTACTGAATTTCCTTTCACCACTTCGAAAAATATTTATGCATTTAAATGCTAAGATGAGGGCAATCATTTTTGAATTTCCTTTCATCGTCTTCCTGGACTAGGTGGGGGCAATCATTTCTGAATTTCATTTCACCACCTGTCTTATAATTTTATTTTTTGAGCACGAAGATGGGGGCAATCGGTTTGTATCAGGGCTGACATCTGTGTAATATTTTGCATTAGAGGTCTGTCAACTTACTTTGATTACTCGATACCAAGCTTCCTTTGACCCTCACAACACCTTCGTTCTTAGGGAGAAAAGGAAAATAATTTTTTAAGGGGCATCCTGTTTGAGCAAGCTTCGATTCTTCTGATGCTGTTTAAAAACCTAGGAAAGTTAGGATTTCTCTAAACGTTCCTTCGTTTAGCAGGAGATCAAATAGTTGTGAAGACCCTCTTTCCTATCCAGATCTATTTTGAAACCTACGAGGTTTAAAATGAAAAAAACTTTATCCCTTCGAAATGAAATGAAAAGGTGGCAGCTTGTCAAAAGTTAGACCTGAAAACAGGCAGGATACAGGGCAACGATTTATTGATTGAAAATACAGAAGGTCAAAACAGTTCGAGACTGGCTCTTGCAGATGTCTTTGGGGATGGTTACTTTTGACTGACTGTTCTTAGTTTTAGTGTATCATTCAAACCATTTCAAATCAAAGGTTACCAAACCACGTAATAATCCTGTAATCTAACATTTTAGCCGATATTGTAGTTTGACTGACGTTACCTTGGTTTACTTTAACAATCTTTCATAACATGTGTATTGAGAAAGCTCATATTTACCTTTTCTTTTCACTTTCTTTGTGCATTATTAAGCTAATTTTAGATATCACCTGTTTCATGCCGATTTATTTCTGACATCGCCTTGCGAATTACTCTTCCTACTAGCTTTGCAAGCAGCTGAATCCTGTAAAAGCAAACACGAACTTTATTCGAAATATGTCTAAAAATTATGAACAACAGAAAACATAAAGTCCAAAGGGTAATAAAGATGCATGTATGTACACAAATTTTATTTTATTTATTTATTTATTTATTTTTTTTTTTTTTTTTTTGAATGTAATGGTAACTGTTATGTCATGTAATGTTTCAGATATTGCCCGTTGACAGGGGCGCTAAGGACTTCTCCGTCGATGTTTTCCAGCAGAAAGGAATTTTTTCCTTCTGGAGCCGAGACCCTGAATGGCCCATACCAGAGGTGGTCAAATTTACCATGCTTCGCGACTTCCTCTTTTCTGGCATCCCATATTAGTACTAAGTCACTTGGAAGGAATTCCCTATCTTTTGCCTTGAGATCGAACAATGCTTTTATCTCATCCTAGTACTTCTTCATTTTTTCATCGACTTCAACTCTGTGCTGTTGAACCTTGATCAGTTGGTTAATTCTCATGGTTACATGATTGGGTTCTTCGTTTTGATCCTGCCATAGCTTCATCACTGGAAGTGCCAGGTTTATAGGTAGTACCGCCTCTGTCCCATAGACCATTTGAAACAGCGAAATGCCGATAGACCTTTTAGTGTTGATGCGGTTCGCCCATAATGCATATTTAAAGTGCACATGCCAAGACCTTTTATTTTCATCCAGTACTTTCTTGATTATGTTCACCAGGCTCTTGTTAGATGATTTGGCCAATCCGTTCCCCTGGGGGTAATATGCAGTAGAATGGCCGAGAATGATATTATACTTCTGGCAAAAGCTGACCACAACCATAGATTTGAAGGCCTGGGCATTGTCGGTACCAATCTTTCGGGGACACCCGAATCTTGACAAGATATTATCTTCCAAGAAATCGATCACCACCGATTCTGTTGCCCTTTTGGTTGGAATGGATTCCACCCATTTAGTAAAATAATCCGTGGCTGTTAAGATCCACTTATGCTGAGCACTGGAATGGGGATTAATTTCCCCTATGAAGTCTAGACCCCATTGTTGAAATGGAGCTTCAACTTTGACTGGAACGAGTGGTAGTGCAGGGAGTTTCTGTTTACCAACGAATATTTGACAAGGGTTACACGCACGTACTTTGGCATTGACATCTGAAAATAATTTCGGCCAATAGTATCCGGCCCTTAAGATCTTGTAGGTCGTGGCTCTCCATGCATGGTGTCCTCCGCAAACTCCTTCATGAAATTCCTCTATAACCCATGAAGTTTCCGACTCAACCAAACATACTAGCAGGAACCCGAGTGGATCCTTCCAGTATAGCTGACTTTCGGCGATGCAATATTTTATAGCATGGAGTTTTAAAGTTCTTCATTTGGCTGGTGATAGTTCATTCGGGCATTTCAGGTTTAACAAGTAGAACACTATGTCTTTATACCAACCCAACGATATGAACTTTTCTTCGACCTTACTTGGATCTGCTAGATCCTCCGGCTCGAGCAGGTGTGTGTCTCCGTCTTCTTCTTACAGGAAATTAATATCAAGAGCTCTAAGATTCGACTCAGCCAAGAGTTTGGCTAGACCCTGCCCCTTTATCAATTTAGTCGGCTTGACTTCCAGATCGAACTCTTGTATTTTAGCGAGCCATCGCCCTCTTCTTCCGTCACTGTCTAGCTGCACCAGTATGTCTTTTACAGAACTGGTAGGTACATACGCGATTATTTTTGAATGTAGCACATAAGTTCTAAATGCTTTCAATGCTTTTACCATTGCGTATGCTTGTTTTTCTATTATGTCATATTTCAGTTCTGCATCTATGAGGCTTTTGATGAAAAACGCTATCGGTTGTTCGAACCCCTCTTCATTTTTCTGCAAGAGTACCGCGACGATGGTATGATCAGAAGGAAAAGAAAAAAATGAGAAAATATTTCAAATAATATGGACTTGCTAACACAGGTGCCTCGCTTATGACTTTTTTAATATGCGTAAATGACGCCCTGGCCTCGGTGGTCCAGTTTACCCCGCTATCCTTCTTCAACATTCCTGTAATCAGTTTGACAATCTCAGCGAAATTGGGAATGAACCTTCGTAGAAAATTTATCTTACCTAAGAATGATTGAATTTCTTTTATATTTCTAGGGATAGTGATAGTATCTATCGCTTCAATCCTCTTAGGATCAATCCTGATTCCCTCCTTAGATATGACATGGCCCAGAAGCTTACCTTCCCACATAGCGAAATGTGATTTCTTTGGATTCAAGGATAGACCAAACCTGCGGCACTTTTTGAAAGTCTGTCTTAGATGCATCAAATGTTCTTCGTCAGTTTTAGAAAAAACCGTCAGATCATCAAGGTAAATGACTATGAACTTGTCCCTTTCTCCCACGAAAGCAATGTCCATAGCTCACTGGAAAGTGGCCCCTGCATTCATTAAACCAAAAGGCATTTTGTCATACATGAAAGTACCCCAGGGCATGGTGAAGGCATTTTTTCCCCTGTCTTGTTCATTCATAGCGATCTGATTATAACCTGAGAAACCATCTATCATTGACATTCGATTAGCTCCAACAACCTTTTCTAAAATATGGTCCATCTTGGGCAGCAGGTAATTATCTTTGAGAGACGACTTGTTTAGGTTTCGAAAATCTATGCACAGTCTGATCTCCCCATTCTTTTTCCTAACTGGAACTAGGTTAGCTACCCAATCCGAATATCTCAGAGGTACGAATATTTTCGCATCCAAGAGTTTTTTAACTTCCTTTTCTATCACGGGTAACAGAATGGGGTTAATTTGCCTAAGTTTTTTCCTAAACGGTTTGACCCCAGGCTTCAAAGGTATCTTGTGATCGATAATGGAAGTGTCATACGTTTTTAATTCATCATAGGGCAAGGCAAAAACATCTTTATATTGTCTGAGTAAGTCTTTGTACTTCACTTTCATTTTGGGAGGGAGGAATTTCGATATTTTTACCATCCGGGGTTCTTTTTCGGTCCCTATATCACAGTCCTCCACCTCTTCTGGCTGGGGCTGCAAAGT